>CM067363.1:37536880-37550169 GCA_034401795.1 Chaetoderma sp. LZ-2023a | reverse complement strand
AAACCCAGGCAAAGACAGACAGATAGCTGGGCCCAGTACTTGAGCAACTGTATGTATTGGGTATGTATCGCAATTTGTCCTTTGTGCCCGTACGGAACCATAGTTCAGAACAGTGAAGCGAACGATACGTATATATACCTAAGTACTGCCACGTCTGTATCAGGAAACTGTATAACAACACGCATGTGGTCTTTTGAAGCGTGTGGCGCGTGCAACATCATACGCATATCTGCTTCCTCGTGATCTGATCGAAGTTCTTCCAAATACGACGAATTGTTCGCTGAAATGACAACAACATCCATTCCATCGTTAAAGCCACCAGCAAGAATGATGCAATTGTCGGCAGATAGCATATTTCGACCAGTATCACGCCACCGCTTGCTGAGAAATGCAACCAGGTTACTTTTGTTGCTTGGATTGCTGATGTACTTGGCCCATTGCTTTGGAACGGGAGTATTTTCTCCAGCAATCTTTACTTCCAATGCTGTTGATGACCCACGTTTTAGCCGCTCTTCCGCTTTGAGAGATCCCAGTCTATCATATCTGTCAAAAACTATATCTACTCTGTTGCAGTCTTCTTGATTCAGTGGAACTGTAAAGATGTGCCAGTATTTATCAGCCAATTCTCCAAATGTAGACGTACGTCCAGTTTTAACCGTTTGCACAATTGCCATGCCATCTACTACATAAGCTGTTGCGCCTGTCTTGTCAACAGGTGGAAGCCGTCCATCAACATTTACTTCCTTTTCTAGTTCACTTAACAAAACACTTTTCACATTCTTTCTTAGAGTCCCATCCGTATGTGACAATGATAGTGGAACAGCAGACAGTTCATACGTCATCACTAGTTTTAAATCAACATCTCTGGACCTTGCGGCAATAATTAATCGACCAAATAGTTCGCGGTCAGATCTCACATTGTGAATTTTTTCATCATTTGTTTTGAGTTTTTTCTTCTGTGCTAGGCTGGCAAATGTTTTAAGTTTTAAGTGTGGCAACGTGTCCCAAAAGCTTCTCGTGTTAGTGTCCAGCCGCTCCTGAACACAATTTTCCATAATCTCCTTACCAATGTCACAGGCGGAAACAAGTCTCTTGGCGATTTCACTAGGCAATACCACGCCAGTTGCAATGTTTACAAGCGGAAGACACTCGCTGTCGTCGTTTTCCGCAATATTAAAGGGATTGGTCATTATATCTGATGAGAACATCGAAAGTATCTTCTGCACATCGGTTTCATCCCTGTTCATTCGATTAGTCCCCATTTCCTTATGTACTCCAAACATGTGACTATCTTGTAACCCACACATTTGCTTGTGACCGTTGTTATGGCTGCCCTCTCGTGGCTAGTTAAAAACCACCTCTCCAGAGCTCCTGGCTTTTGTGTTATTCCAATAATACCACCTCGCTTTTTTGAATCCAAATTAATCGATTGCTCTAAGGCCATATCTGTCCACACTTGATTGAATGGATGGTCTGAGCGACTTACGGAATGATTTCCATTCAAGAATTGTTCATGTACATGGGGATGTGTACTTGGAAGCATCTTCATGTCCGCAAGATATATTGGCAGCCATCTTGCATAATTGGTTCTGTCCATGCTGTAGAAATATGGCGCCATAGCAGCAGTAGCAGATAGGTGTGCCTGCCAATCTCAAGTTCTCTCAGCTCTTATGAATCCAAGCAGCAGCTCTACCATATGAATATATGAGTTCCAAAATGCGAACAGGTGTGATTTCGAGCTTGACTCAACTTTAAAGGATTTGAACAGCTGTTGCAATTTATTCACGTACATACACACCTCTTTGAAATTTTCTTGCAGTGCGTCTAAGTCGTCAATGCTGTTTCGGCACATCTTAATTTTCTCATCCAGACTATCCAATTCTGTTGGAGTAATGTGGTCTTCATGTTGTCCATTTTGTTGAACCCATTTGGAAAAAGACTGCCATTGTAATCGCGGCAGCGCTTCCATAACCAATTTGTGAGCCCTCACTCCTCGATTATATGACTTCCCTTTAAGTAGAACAGCAGCCGTGCTGCTACCATATGTGTTGGCCTCTATGAGGAGATCTTCTAAGCCAGAGTCATCAAACATCTTTCCAATAACAGCTAAGTAGTTTAGCGCAATATGAATCCCCCCAGTCTGATCACAGTGTCACTAAACTCTTCTTTATATCGCCACTGTATCTCCCTTGCCTTGACATATATGGCCAAGTCGAATGTAATGACCGAGTCATTCTGTCCTAGTGTTGTCATCATTCTTTGAACTTGTTTCATGACCGTATACACCGTATTGAATTCAGTTGGTGATCCGGAAATCATTGGACAGTAACCGATTTGTGTAAAAGGTGCGTTAGCACATGATACAGTGCATTAAATCCACTCCAACTAGGGACTGTTTGTGTTTCTGTCGTCATCATGGGTACAAGATCTACCGCAAACAATTTTATTGGACACATTCGAGCAATGGCCCATGCAAGATCCATGACTAATGCCTGTTCCTGGATTGAGTTATCACATTTGTACCAATCCTTCTTGACAGAGTCTATGAACGCGGTCACATCTGGTCTTCTACCAAACACCCCACAATCAAGAATTCTGTTTTCAGTACCTGGTGCTGTCAAAGCCCTTCTCCTGACTGAGTCTTCAGCATGTATGACACGACTCTGGTCTTGGGCCTAATTGCATTCGTTGGAACATCACCATTGTCGTTGAGTGAGTTGTCTGTTTACCGTCTAAGGTTTCTTCAAGTATATCATTGTTATCAGCTGCTACTTGAACGAACGAGTTTGGAACAATGTTTGTTGGTATTACAACTCCATACCGTGATGATTGAGCTAATACTTCAAAGCGCCATACTAGTGTCAACTACCTCAATATCATCATAGGAAACGCTATGACCCATACGATTCAGAATGGTGACACCTTGTTTGGAACCTGTAAGATGCCTCATTGTCATAGCGAGGCTTATGTGTTTTGGCATTTTCTTTCTCCCGTGTGATACACAATGCGCTATGTCTTGGCATATCATCATTACATGCCTCTCATCACCTTCATTAGCACATTCTTATCTAACATTACCAAACTGCTCTGGTGCTAAATCTGCATTCGTGGTAACCCACCGCAGCAGCCAGTAGAGGCTTTGGGGAATAATTTCCTTTGCTTTGTCAACAGTGGTACAGCTGGATATACAGATTCTATGATGGAGTTAGTATACATACATAAAATATAACCTTCACATTTCACCCTCGCCTTTGGTATATGCATGCAAAATGTATGTTGGATATATGTTAGGCCGATATCCGTCTAAATATCATATATGGTGAATCTAATACGATATTACTTTGAGTTATGACACGATCATGCTTATATCGTTGTGCACTGTGGATACAGCCAAAGCCTAGACCCCCTATGCAAAGAAATCAGGATAACTAATTAAGTGCTAACACAATTTGTTTGTACAACAGGCTTAAAATGTGTGGGACATGTCCCCCAAGCCACAGCAAGTGTCAGACCTTCCGAATACTGGGTGTGCTACGTCACGATTCTGACCTAGCTTTAGCTCCTGGACTAATAAAATATACACATTCTTTATCTAAAAACACATTACATGTACGTGTGTATTCTATTGAATATTTTGAATATAAATTTACTGGAAGTCTAACTAGCCCAAGGCAACAAGGTACTCATATTAGAATCAAAACATTCAACAGTTTTCCTATAAATTGCTTTATGGTTGAGATACTGGGATACTATGATGAAATGGTTAACGTATTCACTGAATTAGGGTTTTTTAAAGTCATTATATACACTATATATTACACTAAATATGTTTGATATATTTATATGGGCAGTTAGAATGGCCTAAATTCGGGCGTATACAACTGTTAAGCATTTGAAAAATATTTGAGTTTTTTCCGGAAGAAACTAGTGGAAGAAACTATTCTTCGGGGACGGAAAACCCCGGTAAAAACCGCCCTTCAGAAGAAACTGCCAATCCTGATATGAAATGATGACCAATTTCTAATAATGTCAAATTCCTATTCAACATGTCCAAATTCTAATTATTGCCATGCTCACTGTCAACAGAGCCAAATGTAACCCTTTAAACCCCTCCTGTGTCAACTTAACCATTTAAAAGCGAACCCGACTAAAACATCCCCTTTGCGGTGTTGAGGTATGTCCATTTACAGACCAAGGGAAGACTATTTTTGAAAATTTACCACCTAGAATGACTGGCTCGGTTACAGAACCAGTCATTCCAATGATAAATTTTCTAAAATAATCTCTTGACAAGTAAAATTTGAATTTTTTGGACCATATAATCTTCAAGCTGTCCGAAACAGCCTTCATTTGCAGGACAACAAAAAGACTTTTGTCAATTTCATTCGCAAATTTGAAAAATAAATTCTCAGCCTACAAATGAATTGCATTCATTGAGCCACAGTCCATTAAAAAAAAAAAATCTTGCCCACTAAGTGGTTAATTAATATAATATATAAGTAGCATATTGAGCGCTTTGAGGCGCGATTGACACAAAAAGGGTTAATGGTCGAGCCGGAAAAATTGACCTCTGCTTTGGAATTGAGAACTGTTTGCAGGGCAAGGCAATCTTTTCAAATATTAAGTTACCAAATCGAATGATAAATTTTGAGAAAAATGTCTTACCGTGGCTTGCAAATTGTCATGTATTATGACCAGTGCAGAAGCTAGGGCATTCTACGTGTTTGGCAGACCATGGGTCTATATTCACTATATGGCTACTGTGGTCTTGATTAGCAGTCGAAAATAGGCAGTATAGCTTGGTATGTTTGATATATATGCTATTAATCCTTCCACCAATGAATTCCACAAATCTCATTTTCATGGCAGGAAAAACTGGTGAATATTTTGAAATTAATTTGACTGGAAGCTGTTGCTGACTGATTTTCAGCCGCCTACCAGCTAGCCGCGCGGTTCAAACCTCGTACATGGAACAGCACCCTTTAGTAGCCACAGCTCACTGCCAAATCAGTGTTCTAATATTCCACACAATGTGTCTAAATTGCTCGTTGTAATTGCAAAACATAATTCCTACACTCATGCCCGACTATTCTTGACGGAGCTATACGCCATTATGATAGTGGCGTCTGGCAACGAGTGATGTATTTGATTATAACGCCATATACGTGAGTGGTAGATCGGATCCCGTTATTGTAGACTTACTGTAATAGTGTGCGCCCCATCCTGTCGCCGTGCACACCATATTGTCAAAACTCTCCCCGGCATAAGGAAGACAGGCGGGCTGTGCGTAGTCACTGTATTCAATGTCTGCTGTCAACTTCACCATACCTGTGTAATGCCATAAGAAACACAACACGTAAAGGCCTACTCAGACCAAACGCGAATTGCCGCGCGATAATTTGAGCGGCGCGATGGAGAAAAATAGGATACTACTTATCATGTGTGTGCGTTCGTATTTTTTTCGCGTTGCCATGCTCGCCGCGTGTTCATGATGTGTATGTGTGTACAAAACATGTTGTAAATATGTAATTACCACCTGCTCGGGGAGAGGGAGAGAGTATTGTGATCAGGCCTGCCTGCCTGCCTGCCTGCCTGCCTGCCTGCCTGCCTGCCCGCCCGCCTGCCTGCCTGCCTGCCTGCCTGCCTGCCTGCCTGCCTGCCTGCCTGCCTACCTACCTGCCTGCCTGCCTGTCTGTCTGTATGCCTGCCTGCCTGCCTGTCTGTCCGGAGAAGTATCTAAAATCTGCACAGTAGAGTTCCGTAATAATGTGAATGATGCCTATGCGTTTGATCGGATATATGCTGTTGGGCTTTTAAAAGTCTGCCATTTGGATAAAATGTGATTCCTATATATTCATAATCATCACATATTTCTATTTTGTTATTATTTAGACAGAATTCAAGTTTACAATAGTTCCGTTTTGTTGTTCCAAATACCGTAATTTTGGGGGGTTTCTGTATTGTCTTTAAGTTTCCATTTGTCAACATAAGCTCCGACTGAAGTAATTTTTTAAATTCCTTTTCTTCTCTACATTTTGCCTTTGTAAAGCCTGAGCGAATAAAAAGTGAACTTGACATTAATCTGGACCATTAATAAGGCTGGGCACAAGCAGGCAATCAGAAATTGCTGTAACATCGTACTGTTTCATATCGGCGCCAATACAGCAATTGATATAGGTGCCTTGCGCCGTTGACCAACGGGCGTGCCGATAACAAATTCCATATTGGCCCTGCGCCGTTGACCAATGGAAGCGCTGATAACACATTCGATATTGGTCCCTGTGATGTTGGTCAACGGTGCAAATTCGATATTGGCATGCCACATTAACAGAACTAAGGAACTTGCCGTGTAAGAGGATTTCCATAGTTTAGCCCCTGCGGCCAGTTTCACAAAGGTGCGTAAGTTACGTCCTGTCGTAAAGTGGAAAACAGACCAATCAGAATGCTTGATTTGATATTTACGCCGTACTTAAGTGCCCTAGTTAAGAACCGCTTTGTGAAACTGGCCCATCACTAGGACGTACGACGACATAGTGTGAACGTTTTCCAGCGATCGTCAGTTGGCCGAAAAAAGTTGTTCAAAATGTGATAGCTTCGCTAAATTTCTACTCCTGGGCCAGTTTATCAAAGGTGTGTAAGTTACGCCCTGTCGTAAAGTAGAAAACAGACCAATCAGACTGCATCATTTGATACGCCGTACTTAATTACCCTAGTTAAGTACCCTTTGTGAAACTGGCCCCTGATCGGGATAAAAGAAGCCAGCTCCCGATTTGGCTCAAATTTTAATACATAAACTTGGTGACGACCATGCAATAGGATTCCACAACATTGGACGCGATCTGAAAGAAGTGAATTGTTTAATACATGCCTAGCAAATACGGGGATGTTCAGCAGAAGGAAAATGTGTAACATTCCGCAGAGCCATGCCATGCTTCCAGACAGCGATATAAAGATTCTGTGTGAGATGTATTCACTATATTACACCGACCTCGTGCGCATAGTGTCTCCCATACACAGTGCTATGTTGTCATAATATATAATGTTTCATCATCAAGGTTATACGCTGATCAAAATGAGTTACAAAGGTTTCAGTAGCCATGTTCAAGTGCACACTGAATACGGAGTTGCATTGCCTCTGTATCCACAATCGCAATGCATAGGCAGTAACTGGTAAAATACGAATGCGTCTGATGTGATGGGTATTGCGGTTTATGAAGATATGTGGAAAATGCTAACTACCCGTTGCAAATCCACAATAGGCCTACACACGTTAAATAAAATAAATAAATAAATAAATACATAAATAAATACATGACGGCTGCATGTAAACTCGAGCAGATATACATGACAGCAGCATTTTATGCTAAAGAGGGGCAACTGTCGTCAAAGAGAATCACCATTAAAGAGCGCATGGGCATTCAAGAAATAATATACATGTGCTTCCTCTATTGACAAAAACAATTACACATATTCTTGCTGGTCAAAGCGAGGACGCCTCTGGCATGGTCGGTAGGTGGGCGTACACACCTATCATGCTAAGAAAGTTTCTTGTTTCTGTTGTTCTGTATATGAATGTAATTACTATAGTATATATTTGCTGACCAGTGCGACGTATAACACTGTATGCCTACTGTACAGCTCAGACATAACAACATGTTTCCAAAACAAAATAAAGCATCCTTTTGAATGTTTTGTATGTAATTGAAATTGGAAGCAATCGCTTCCAAATTCCAATTAGGTGCAAAATATGACTGGCGAACATGATCCTGATTTGTTTTGCTTATGAGCTGTATATTCAATCACATGTAGGTCTGTGTGTGTGCCTCCAATGTTTAGCTTAATTATTAAATTACATTATAAAATATATGTTGTGATTCTGTCCTGTCTCTTTCTTGCTTTTGACTACCTAATTTGGTGTTTATAATGATTTCGAGTAATGTTTTTAAAAGAATTAATTTAACGAAAATTGGAATTTGATGAATTATGGTAGAATAAGTGTTATTCAGTGGTTCTATAGAGCCATCGTCTGGACATATAGATGTAGATTGTGGAATTTGAACATTGAGGACCAAGAAGAAAATGAATGTGCTAACGTGGCCAAAGAAGACGGGATTGACAGGGAATAGAAACTACAAAAGACGAAATCGCCAAGCATCATAGCCCACACACGCTTCCACCACAGGGTTGATTACATCTGCCTGGTGTTTCATCATCAAAGTTGCACGTTAAAGATGCGCCAGATACCTACGCGATGGTTCTGTTTTGACGCGTCTGTCTTATTTTGCTTGTCAGTTACATATGCCAATGAGTATGTGCCACAATTAACAAATCCCAGTTATATAAGCCTCTTATTTAGCATATTTTGCCTCGTTCATGGAAGCTGTCAATTATGCACATTTAATTTTAGGCACCAATCGGAACTTTTAGTAAATAAATAGATCTAGCTATTTAATGTATCCTGACATATTTATCTGCAGTCAGCGCTTATGATAGCCAATCAACACTGAGTGACCATGGCTGTCAGCGGCACTGCCTTCAGATACACTGCAACCTCTTCCCTGATGAAATCAACATGTGCTATTTATAACCTGTAGTCATATGTACCTTTCACAGAACGTTACCAGCTGCCATGAAACAAAGATAGATTTACACCATTTTACGGCAAACCGAGGAAGTGCAGTGGCCATATTAAGGTAAATATGCCAATTATAATCTGTATACATTGCTGTCCGATATTGCCATAGATATTCTAGTAAATGAGTAATTGCAAACTAAATACATAAGCCATTATAGCTAGTATACTATGCATCCTCTAACCCGCCATACCATAACATATGTATACATATGCTGTCAGCTTGTGAATATCTTCAGGCTGTCATATGCTACTGTTTGCTACCACATCTCATTCAGATAACTCAAACCCCTCCCATTACCAACGCCAACCCACCCTCAATAACGTAAATGTCATTCAAGTTTCCCTGCTCGTCATGCCATAAACCAGTAAGGAAGAACGAGTATGGTATTTTATGTGATCACTGTCGTGTCTGGATCCATCTGGCATGAAAAAAACTAAGGAAATCTGATTATAAAAACCTAGAAAATAATGATGAGCCATGGTGGTGCATCACTTGCAATAGTACCCTTTTCCCATTTAATCACTATTCTGATGACACTGACTTCATGATGACAATACTAGGTATCAACACTGAATATGACCACACATATCTGACTACACAACTCCTAAACCCATTCTAACTAAACAAATTCTATAAGTCAACTATATCTGAAGATGATCAGGACACTAAAGAAATCACCATACCCGCACCTGAATGTGAATACATGCTACTGAAGGAATTTAATGATACTATAATCAGGGACAGTGTAACCTCATCTTTCTCTTTTATCCATGTTAATACTCGGTCTATCTTGAGGAACATTGACATACTAACCACCTTTTTATACAACAGCACCCAACAATTTAATATTATCGATGTTACTGAGACATGGCTTTAACCTAACTCACCGACTACCTTAATTAACCGTCAACACTAGTCACTTATGGAAAAGCCCCGGAAAACTAAAACAGGTGGAAGTATGGGCATCTACATAAAAGATGATCAACAATATACAGTTAGAGAAGCCCTATCAATGATGGAAGAACATATTGAAACAATTTGTATGGAAGTACATGGAAATGAGAGTAAAAGCAGAATTGCTGGCGTTATTTACCCGCCCCCCCCCACCGGAACTGACAATGAGAAATTCATAGATGCATTTCACGGAATTCTATAAAATTTGCAAAATGAAAACAAGACAAGATACCTATAATTATATTATTGAAATATTGACTTAATTAAACATACCTGCTTCTACACCCAAAATTTTATACATTTGCCCAGCACTTTTAGCTAATATCCACTGATTACCAAACCAACAACAATTACAGAATGCAGTTCTTCCATCATTGAAAACATCTTCACTAATTATATAGTAGAAGCTAAGCACCTTCATGGAATTTTTGTAACAGATATATCAGACCATCTACCTATCTACTATATAGAAAAACTAAATAAAAGAGAAAGGCCATTAAAAAAACCCAGTTACATGTAGAGATTTCGGCAGCATACATATGGAAAGATTTCAAAATAAAATGACTGCATTTGACTTGGATAAGATATTACAATGCAAGTCTTGTGAAGATCTCTACAGCTCATCCCACTTAGCATCCACGGGTATCTATGAAGACTGCTTTCCACTAAAAAAAGTATTAAAAAATTGAAAGAAATCCAACTAAACCATGGCTAACAAGAGGGTTGATTGCGTCCTGTCATAAAAAGAATAACTTGTATCTAAATGGTCGCAACAAAATATAATGATACACAATTAAAAAAAGTATCGAAATAAACTAAATCAAATAATCAGAACAGCTAAAATAATGTACTACAAAAATAAATTCAAAGAGCGAAAAGATGATAATAAAGAAACCTGGAAATTAATAAAAACATTGTTAAACAAGCAAAATAGCAAATTGGAAGCATCCAGGTTTAGTTACAATAACGAGGTAATAACTGATAACCAAGAAATTGCTGACAAATTTAACGACTACTTTATTAATATTGGCCCAACACTTTTTAAAAATATCCACACATATAAAGACATCTCAATACGAGATTATTTGACAGACAGATATCAATCCTCAATGTGTCCATTCCCCACTGACACAGAGGAGATTCGTAAAATCTTAATACAAATCAATCCAAACAAAGGTGCGGTGATTGCTAATTTTAAATGGAACATCTTTAAAAACTGCATTGCTCAAATACTAACACCACTTTATCATCTCTGCAACCTTTCTTTAGTACAAGACGTATTCCCACCAAGACTGAAGTCGACACGAGTAACACCTATATACAAAGACAAGGACTCCTCTGATTTCACTAACTGTCGGCTTGTCTCAGTACTACAACTTTTTAAAAGCTACTTGAAAGACTCTATTATAAACGACTAATGAAATATCTAGACAAAAATTCTATTATTTATCAATCACAATATGGATTCCAGGAGAAGCATTCAACTATGATGGCCATGATAGAAAAATTTCAAATTCACTTGAAAATAAAGAACACATTTTAGGAATATTCTTAGACCTGCCAAAAGCATTCGATACCATAGATGATAAAATTCTAATTGAAGAATTTAGCTATTATGGAATACGCGGCGTGGCACTCGATTGGATTAAAACTATCTAACTGACAGAGTGCAGTGCGACCAATATAATGGGGTCTTATCAGAAAATGGAAAATTAGCATGTGGTGTTCCTCAAGGATCAATTCTTGGCCCGCTGCTCTTTCTATTATATATGAATGATCTAACCACCATATGCAACCAACTATCACTAATCCCGTTTGCGGATGATACCAATGCTTTTTGTAGTCACAAAGTTATAGATACCCTATATACAAATGTGAATCATGAAATGGAAAATGTAATCCGCTTGTTTAAAGCAAATACGTTGTCACTAAATGTAAGGAAAACTAACTATTTATTCTTCACAAAAACACAGAAATCAAAAAATCTCCCAAAACTCTTTATCGATAATCAGGAAATACATGAAGCTCAATTGGCAAAATTTTTAGCGGTATATTTGGACAATAATCTTACCTGGGAGAAGCATATAGAAATTGTTACAGCTAACGTTGTAAAGAACGTGAGTAGCATGCGACGACTAAAACTATACTTGGCAAAAAAAAATATTAAAAGCACTATACAGCACATTAATATTACCGCACATCACCTACTGCAACATGATCTGGACTAACACCTATCAAAATAAACTAACAAAACTGAAAGCACTACAAAAGAAAAAGCATTAAACTATTTGCACACATAGCAGAGGGCCAAAGCATTTTTTAAAACAGAAAATCTACTTAGGCTGGAAGACTTTGGGAAAATTCAATTATATTCAATCCTTAAAGACTACCACAAAGACAACCTACCGACACCACTATCAAATCTCTTCAAAAACAACACTGAAATACATTCATATAACACTCGGACAAAACGAAACCGTTACATAAGCCACTGCCATACACGAACATCCATGTAAAACCCCTCCACACAGGCAATACAATTATGGAATAATACAGATGTAAACATTCGCAAACAAATTTTAACTAAGACCTCATACAAGAAAATCGAAAGAACCTTTTAACAGCAAACTATTGAAATAACCCTTGCCACACTTATTGAAATAACCCTTGCCACACTGCAAGTCCCTAACATCAACCCAATATTCACCAAAACAGGGGTACATTTTGGTAACAATGCTGCCAAACATAGAAATAGAAGACGCACCCGCTATGAGGCCAGCATTGTAGCCAAACTAGACAACTATTCTCATCCAGTAATTAGTTACAAAATCATAATACCCGATCAACAGTGTTTCAAGGGATATGATGCAAACACCACCATGGCTGTTACAGGGCAGAATGTATTCAGTCAAAAACACAAATTAAATTAATGATGTTCCTGATGTACATAATTATGTCTTTGATGATAATTAGGGGCAGTGGGCTATACTTAGCCCGATGATGTTAACAACAACAACAACAACAACAACAACAACAGCAACAACAACGGCGCTGACGACGACGATGACGACGACGACGATAATGATAATGATGATGATGATGATGATGATGATGATGATAATAATAATAATAATAATAATAATAATAACAATGTTATTAATTAATTTATTATGTTAATGGTTATGCTGATGATCACAATAATACTAATGTTACTTATAGCATAAGGTCATACCAATTTGATTTTTTGCTTTACAAAAACCCCTCCTAATTTAATTATTCCAGATCTAGACTCTGGATACTTTAGACTTTTCTCTAACTCTTTGTTCTCTCCAGCTGTGGTCAAGCCGGTCAAAATGGCTTTGTAATAGTCATGAGAGAAGTACATTTGCACGCCAACAGAATACTATTTTCGAAGATTTAGCTCTGGAATCCCTGCAAATTGACGCTCACTGAGAATACTGTGCTTAATTTTCTTGATCAATCATGACAACAAACACGAGGAAAGGATTAATAGCTTTACAACAACTGAGCCTGAAATTGCGCATTATTTTAGAAAAAATAAATTGTCCATCTCTGATCGCGTCTTTTGGCTGGGAATAGTCGTAGGGCGAAACGTAAAATTGGTCTGGCCTAAGCATTAATAATGATACATAAATATGGTATGATATGCATTATAATCAACCATGGCGAGCACATCCA
>CM067363.1:37464380-37531880 GCA_034401795.1 Chaetoderma sp. LZ-2023a | reverse complement strand
ATACTGCTGTTTTATAAATTTTAAACAAGCTTTCGCTACTGTTTGGAGAAAGGGTCTCTGGAAAAAAATTATAAAAACGGAAAATCTTTTAAAATTATTTTTAATATATATAAAATCAATTTTTTTAATAACTCAAATAAGTCAAGCACATTCCCGTGTAGGATAGGCGTTAGACAAGGTGAACATTTATCCCCTTTTCTCTTTTCGATTTATCTGAATGATTTAGAAAGTTACCTAGAAGAACACCACACATCAGGGCTGACAACAATTAACGAACTAGTTGATAATTTACATCTTTATTTATATCTTATTGTGCAGAAACACCCAGGTCGCTACAAAATGTGTTAGATGTATTCCAGGACTATTGCGAAAAGTGGAAATTGCAAATCAATCATTCAAAATCTATTATAATAATATTCGAAAAACGTAAGAAAATTAACCAACCAAAATTTCAAATCGGTGAACATAGCATAGAAGTAGTAGATGAATATTTATTTTTGGGTGTACTTTTTAAATATAATGGTAACATTCTTTTCTTGTAGAACACGAAACTTAGCTCAAACGATTGAAGCAATGTATGCACTAATCCACAAAATTAAAGTGATCCATGTCCCGATAGATTTACAGTGCACACATTTTGAGTCTACGGTTATACCAGTTATATTATACGCGTCCGAAATCGGGCGGTTTGAAAACACGAAACTGCTAGAAATTTGCCAAATATGATTTTATAAAATTATGTTGCAAATGGAGAAGAGTACCCAGAATGTTATGATCTATACAGAGTTAGATAAATACCCTTTAAATATTGTAATACAGTGCAATACAATTCGATTGGGGGCAGACATCGTGAACGCTGGATATGGAAAGCTTTCGTCTATTCTTTACTATACCTGCCTACAGTATATGGAGACAAAGAATATCAAGTTTAATTGGATAGAGAAAGTTAAAGCCATACTAACAATAACAGGATTTGACACTGCCTTTAACACAGAAAACGTAAATAGGACTAACATCACTAGGTAGGTAAGAATAGCTTTGCAAACTCAATTCAAGGGAAAATGGAGTGCATCTGTAATGCATGTAATCGCATATGTGATGAATTACACTTTCCTTTTCATTGCACACAATTTAGCACTGAACGACAAAGACTAATCCCTTCTTACTACCTAACCAATAACTCGATAGAAAAAGCAAAAGGACTTCAATATGCAACAGGGTAGTTCTCCAAAAAAGTTGTAAATACCTTTTATATGCCAAGAAAAAATAAGTCACCAAGTCTATTATCGCTGTTATTAATGTAATTGGTATTTATTTATTTATTTATTTATTTATTAACCTCGTGATAATCATTGTATATTTTGTCACTTTAATCGCCATAATAATTGTTATAAATATGTACCCTCGTATGCGGTCTCAGTAGCCTGAGTATAATACACGTGAAACTGTGGAACTGTAGCCTCCGGGGGTACGCACTGCTTCGAAAATCCCTCGTACTCCTCGGCACTGCAGGTACACGGTGCGTCGGATCGAAGACGCTAGTTAGCTAATCTCAGTGTAACGGATTTGAACTCGCATCTCTCCGCATTGTACAGAGTCGGTGGAATGTTCACGTTCCTGTGGGGCCGTGCAACCAGCGTCTCTGAAGTTAAACCACACCGCATCATCCCGGCTGTTGGTATCACTGGCATGGCGGTCCATAATTAATTCAGAAGTGAGACATTATTGGAAAATATTAGAGCTAACAATGGTGCTCTTGGGCTACTAATGGAGATTGATAAGTATGTAAGATCATATGGTGTTTGTTTGATTGGATACTCGCCAGAGGTATCTCACCGTTCTCTGGTCGGTATAATCTGTGAGATATCCCTGCAAGGGGGTCCTAACGTGCCTCCTTTAGCATGTTTAATAAACACTAGATTAATCTCAATCCAGCCAAGCCTTTTGGCTGCGAGAGGACAGTGTCTTATGCGGACCTCTGTCACAAGAAAATGCCTACAACGCCGAAGCGGAGGAGGAGAGATGGGAAAAAACCCACTCTCCTATTCGAACTATGCTAAAATGAGAAAATGATTCAACCTAGTGTAATTAAAAGTTATTGGGATGCACACTGGTTTTCACGAAGGTGGGGTGGATGATTTCAGTAGAATTCAACACCGTCACCCTATGTGTGTTAAAGATATTATTTTATTAGATGCCGCTTTATTTATGGGGGCATTCTGGCTAGAACCTACCTTAAAAGTTAGTTTTTAGGCCTACAAATATCAAGTTTTCCTGTCTTTAACATACAGGTCTGCCTGGTGAGAATGCTCGGTGTCAGCTATTGGCATTACCACGATGCATCCCCCTTAGACCGACAGCATGCAAACATGTCACATGGTGGTAGTTTCAGAATCAAATAACGATCCTGTCACATACTGCATCATGACCACAAATAACAACACGGGGACAAGTCACATTACATAAGCATTTCTAGAAAGCAAAAGAAACCGATATTCATCTATGGTGACATTCCTGTGAAGGCGTGGAGGGCTCGAAGGCCGCACTCAGTCACCACCGACGTTAGATGGCGATCTGTGTCTTTATCCGTCACCTAGCGTGTCGAGACTGAACCATGTGAGATCCGGTCCCTGGAGTTAACATTTATTTGCTTTAGGATTAAGGAACATTGCCCAAAGAATGCACTGCTGGGTCAGGCTAGCATAATTATATTTTCACATTGATTCCTACTTTGGCATGAGGACTAATCTAACCGGTATCCGAAGATACAGAGGCGTGGGGTGTATGCAGTCATCGACACTTTGATTCTAACCACTCAGAAACCCCAATAGTTTCTAAAATCAGTTCTAACCAACGTGGCTGAGGGAATCCAGACAATTAATAGACCCTGAGGCCAGAGGATCGTAGGAAGAGACTATACTAAAAATTTAGTAGGCCCTATGGTAGGTGGCCAATTTATACACACTTGTCGGTGTGTGGTGTATAACTTATCCGCAGCGCTCCAGGAAAAGCGGCTTTAAACGAATGTCTCCTAAAGAGTAGTTATCCCTAGATACTTTGAAAAGCTATCCTATCGTGCTATCATTGGTAGCTTTAACGACCGCATGTGAGAACTTCATAAAAAATTGATGCTGTTGGGGAACAAGCTGATGTATTTGTTGGTGCTGTATAGTGTAACCTTAATAATAACTAAGCAAAAGGATAAACCTTTAATGGCTACTGCCATATTACTAACTAATACTGTACAGTCAAAATATAAGGTCACATGGCCCTGCGGTGCCTCTTAGTCAACGGCACATAAATTAAAATAATTATATGCAATAAAATATATAAACTATAAAAATATGTTCTCAGACGACCTTGCGGTACCTACATACATCGATACCTAATGAAAATAATACAATATTATCGTTACTGGTACCTATTAGTAATTCGTACAAAAATGTCCTAATGTCACTGTAGTTGAAGCGTCAAATATTTGAGGCGCGAAATCGTATGATACTGAAGTCGCCGCTTGGGGAATATCCGCAGACGATCTATCTGATGCGGCTCATACTCATGAACAGAACTTACGCGGATGGCTAGTAGATAGTGACATCCGAACACATGCTAGGAATTACGCGGTCATGAAGATTGTCTGTACTACTGCGGACTTGAAGATGCCCTATATGTTGCTGAAGGGCAACAGTGGAAAGTTAATTTGATGAATGAACATCTGGAGCACAAGATGATATGCACGGCATAACTCGTGTGGTGCATAAAGCAATGTCCTTATCCGGACTGCGGGCAAAACGTTAATAATAAGCACGAGACACGTGCAGAGTTTGTTCTACCACTATTTCAACGTGGTTGGGCAGATATGGTGAGATATCAGAAAACCACCATCCTACATACCGTCTTTGGGTGTTACATTATGGCCTCTGAAGTGTTGGTGGTGGGGAAACCTTCTTTTTGATTTAGGTATTGCCCCGGGTGATATCGTCCGGGAGCTTACAAAAACCTAAACTGCGGTGCGGCGGGTGTGCTCCAGAGACGAGAGCTCAACACTGATAGGCACTGTTTAGGTTATATACTACAGATGCTATTGCAGTAAGCTGTAGTCTGTCGTGTCGGTATGCTCTGGCAGCCACATCACCGAACGTCTCTCTCATGATTTTTTATTTCTGAACTCATTTTATACTAATTGGTGACGCCACAGCGTCTCAAACAATCGGCGCACGCGCCGTCATAACTAGGTATGGTTACGTGACCACGTGATCTGCTGGCCTTTACCCTACCACGTGTATTCGCGGTTGTGCCATCAATTTGGATGGGAGCTCACACTATTTGATGATTAATGTCCGGTATCTCAGCCATTCCTGGGCCGATTTTAATTCTGCAAACAGTTTTAGAATCCTTGTTTGCTTCTAGTAAGGATTCTACCAAGAACAGCGAGAGCGGCCTGCGGTCAAGAAATTACGAACACAGACCCGGAATATTCATATGATGCCATTCATTTCACAAGCTTACACGCGTACGTAGGCTTAGGGCATGTACAGCGGGCCATCTCACGGATTGTTATACTGAGCCTCTCCTGTATGGCTTTATTACGCTTTAGTCCTACCCAGGGGGTGAACTTAGAACTGGGCCGGTTCGTACCTGACAGGTTGAGCCAAGCTACACTACCTCCTTCCCTTTCTTCCTTGAGTCCTCGCTTTCTTCCTTCTTTCCATCCATCCACCCCCTTCCTTCCTCCTGCCAGCGCCCCAATGTGCTCACAATGCTACCTATATTAATTAAACCTTTAATTTGGAATTATGCCTACATGCCCATTTACAGATCAAGAGAAAAGAGCCTGTTTTTGTAAATCTATCACTGGAATTTTCTAAAACGGTTGAGAAATTAAATAGCCTTTCTTGCCTTGCAAATTGACATTCTTCAAGACCATTGTAGAGATCGGTGCACCAGAAGGGTTACTAAATAGCTTACCTTGATTTCCTGTGTTAATGTGCCTGTACAGTGCAGCGCGTACATAAGTTAATATGTTTCCAACAACGCCAGAAACATGCTAGTTAGTACAATTTTGAAAACGATGTAAGAAGTGCTCTGTTGAATATTTTGTACATAACTGAATTGAAAAATATTGCTGCAATAGGTAGCATTGTCTTTTAATCATGTTATGTTCAAAATATTCAACAGTGCACGTTAAGTTATTTCTGAGCGGTATTGTACATATACACTTACTCTACATAACAATGTGCTGCTGTCAAAATCCATCGCCTGTCAATGATGATCCCTCCACATATGTGGCTAGTTAAGTAGCGAAGATGGCGGAAATCAACAATACGAAATTATGCAAAATCCAGCAAGAGAAGGAATGTAGTCACACATATTAGAACTCGATATCACTAAATAGTGGGATCCATTTTAGCTATGCCCCACCCATTTCTAGCTATACCCGTCCATGTCTAGCTATACCCGTCCATTTCTAGCTATACCCGTCCATGTCTAGTTATACCCGTCCATTTCTAGCTATACCGGTCCATGTCTAGTTATACCCGTCCACTTCTATCTATACCCGTCCATTTCTAGGTAGGCCCTGCCCATTTCTAGCTATACCCGTCCATTTCTAGTTATAGTCCGCCCATTTCTAGCTAGGGCCCGCCCATTTATGGCTAGCTCGGCCCATTTCTAGTTATGCCACGTCCATTTCTAGCTATGACGCGCCCATTTCTAGCTATGCCCCATCCATGCCTGGCTCTGCCCCGCCTATTTCTAGCTTTGTCCCATCCATTTCTATTTATGCCCCGACAATTTCTAGCTATGCCCCATCCATCTCTAGCTATGATCCGCCCATTTCTAGCCATGCCCTGCCCATTTCTTACTATGCCTCGCCCTATTCTAGCTATGACCAGCCCATTTCTAGCTATTCCCCGTCAATGTCTAGCTATACCCCGTCAATTTCTATCTATGCCCCCGTCCATTTCTAGCCATGCCACGCCAATTTCTAGCCATGCGCTGCCCTTTTCTAGCTATGCCCCGCCCATTTCTAGCCATGCGTTTCCCATTTCTCGCCATGGCCTACAGATTTCTAGCCATCCGCGGCCCATTTCTAGCTATGCCCTGCCCATTTCTAACTATGCCATGTCCATTTTTAGCTATGCCCCGCCCATTTCTATCCAAGCGCTGCCATTCCTAGCCATGTCCTTCTCATTTCTAGATATGTCCCTCCCATTTCTAGCCATGCGCTGCCCATTTCTAGCTATGTCCCGCCCATTTCTAGCTATGTCCCGCCCATGTCTAGCTATGCCCCGCCCATTTCTAGCTGGGTTCAAACACCTTTTTATACGCGCTGGAATAGATTTAAAACTTTGGATCATAACTTCTAAATCTAAATTTCAAGGTAACTATGCAGGAAAGCTAATGGATATTTTGAATCTAATTTGACTGCTAGTATGGTAGCAACAGCTCACAGTCAAATTAGTTTTAAAATATTCAACACAATATTTATTAAATTGTAGTTTAATCAAACATATACAATTAACACCGTCCTGACGTACTACTGTAGCCTACGTGAAGATTTACGTCATTTCCATTGTGACGTCTGCTAACACGTGGCGTATTTCATTAGAGGCCGGACCCCTCCATTGCTGTGTTAAGCATGCCTTTGTTATAACAAGTTCAAGTGTATTTACCCCGTGACCACCATGTGGTATGAGAGGTTACAACGTATATAATATAATATTGGACGTTTTGACAATATGGTCAAGAATTATTGTCTCTGCGTTTCTGCTTGGGGCCTGAGTGATTGTCTCCTGTGTACACCGGTGTTGGTCACCGTTGGTTACCGTGTATATACGGCCGTTTTGGTAACGAGATTTGTCATTCTACGGTCAGTCTCGGTATTATTGTTAGAAGTAGTAGCTGGTAGTAGTAATATAATCAGCAGTAGTAGCAGGTCTTGGTATGGTCATTGGAGAGGCAGCTGTGCCAGTGGTAATAGTAGTTGTTGTGGTAGGAGACGTGCTGATATCACCATCAACTGCTGCTAGTAGCAGAAGTAGCAGCAGGAGTAGTATCAGAGGTAGTGGTAGCATAGTTGTAGTAGCAGCACTAGTAGTTGCAGTAGAAGTAACATCAGTTCTAACAGCACTAGTACTAGATGAAGTAGTCTCTGCAGTCGAAATTATCGTCTCAACGCCGCTGCCATAACGTTGCTGTTCAAGCTGTTATCATCATTATTCTAGTTATATGAAGTGTTTGACTATTGTTCTGATAATTGTGTATGGTCTAGATAGCAGACTAAGTTTATGATTAGATACAAGTTTATAGAATTTGTAATACTTTGTTCGGTAACAATAGCATTTGGTAGAATATTGTTTCTAACTTCTTTAATAAAGTCGCATAGAAATAAATAATGATACTCATCTCCGATGTCAGGTTTGTCACTGAGTGATCATATCCTGTTTTTCCTTGGTGTACCGTCCCACCTCCCCCGTCTCTATTGGTAGCTTATAATTACTGGTTCTAAATCATGTTAGTGTTATTCTGTTTTTATCCTTTAGTTTTAGTAGGTACGGTTCTGGTTCGTAAGATGTTTTATAAATACTATATGTTCTTCCTTTTGAGCAGTTGTTGATTTCGTTAGTCCAAGATTGGATAAATTATCTGCGAGTGTTTGTTTTGTTATTTTTGCTAGATTCTTGTTTATCATGGTCTGATTTTCCATAGGTACCCATTCCCGTGCTATTTCATATTACTTCGATATTTCTCAGCCAGTTAAATTGTGCCCCATTGTGTAGATATTTGTCCAGCATATACTTATAGAGAAGATGTGAAAATTCGATGTCTGTGCCATTTACGAAGTTAATCCAGAAGTGTATTATTCTACATTGAATGCTTATTTTAACATGGTATCTACTTTATTCGCCATAAATCATACATTTAGGCGGACTACTGTTCACATTCACAATTTTACGTAGGAAAATTAATTGTATCTTCTCTAATATGTAAATGTTCTCAAATCCCCAGACCTCGCAACCGTATGTCAGTATCGGGATGATCATTGCGTCACCTAGTTTCATCTGACAGTTTATTGGAAGGTATGCATTTTCAATCCGTTAATATAGTGCGCATAGTGCTTTATTGATCTGGTCCTACAAATGACTAACAAGATACGTTATTATTGAATGATATCATACGAATATATGACGACTGAGAAAAGATTACACATCGCGCTATGTGGCACGTTACCTGCCATGGCCACTCCCCGCTATACGCTTCTGTCCCACCTACAATACGACTAGTCGCCGAGTAACCTGGAGGTGCACTGACCAGACGTCTGCCACATGAAGAGGTATCTGATGATACAGTGGCTGAAATATATCATTATAAGTCAATACTAAGATATTATCCTTTAACGGTCAAGCTGGACAAACACCGGACTCTGAGGTGCTCGCGAGGAATGCCTGTTTGCAGGCCATGAGAGGATTATCTTTTAAATCTTACCACTGAAATGAGTCATCTTAGCGGTAATTTTTTTAAATAATCTTTTCTTGACCTGCACATGGATATTCAACACGTGAAATCCTAATAGAATATGTGATTCATTTTTTTAAAACCTATTCAAGGACTATTTTGAATGAGGGTTCATCGTCCAATTACATTATTTTCAAAAATATTCAATCGCTTGCTATATGGTTGTTCTAAAATCTAGAGCTTACTGTTACTTGTCAGGTGACATCACCAGTGGATTATGGGTAATATTTCAATGATGAAATACATAATACTCGTGCAATAAAGAAATAATTATAAAAATTAATTTGATTTGAACATTTTTGTTCTAGATGGTGCAGATTTATTACGAACCCTATGCATGGGTTAAGAAATAAAACATATAAGTCGAACAAGCTGACAGAACCAGCTGACTTTTGACAACAAATCATGGTCGTATGAATCAATGCACATTATACATTTACTACTATTATTATAATATCAATAACAATGCATACTGGTTGGTTCGGTAGTACGGGTAGAGATGGGGTAGTAGGTAACACTTCTAGCTGAAGCGGTGGCTGATTGAGGGATACAGCATGTCTGCAGATAGCCACACGTGTTGCGGTTATACAGCCATCCACTAGGACATGTACCCGTCAACATAAGTACGCAATGGCTGCCTGGCCATCGTCTCTCACACTCAGTATCTGAACAAACAAGTGCAATATACTCCAGTCAAAATAACATTAATTTGGCAAAGCCTACCACAAATTACAACAGAAATAAAATTACATATAATCCATTCAGTAGGGCTGCCTAGGTGATATATACAAATACAATAAAATTCTTCGAGTGTAACATGTTGAATTCAAGATGGCTGCCAGCGTAGCAACCAATCGAGCACAATATGGTACATATCTCGAGAACGGTCCATGTTAGCCCACGTACATGTATACCGAGTAGATAGAAACACGCTCCCATTCTACCGAAAAAATGATGTCTCCTGCACCACATGACCACTCTATGATGTTACAACTCAAAAGTTGACACTGAAGTTCGATGTTTGCAAACCATCTTTACATTCTCTGGTAATGTTTAGTTCTCATTATCATCCATCATTTGACATATTTCCCAAAATGTTGGTCACGACCTAGTGATTTTTCATAATAAAGGAAATTAGTGACCTTTCCGGGATGCAGAACTTGTTTGAGTATAGCTTTCGTGACCATCTCTGTCACTTCTTAAGTAACACATCCCAGAGTGGTAACTAATTTTCCGTATCATCATTTGTCATGTTTTAACAAATGCCTCTGCTTCCAGAACTAGCCGAGGAACAATTAAATCCATAGCGACGGCATGCGCAATGCATAGTTCTAGAGCCTGATTTTCAGGTACATCTCATTAACTCAAGAACCAGGTTTCATGCACAAGTATGGAAACTCTGGAAAAGTATGGAATTATAAGAAACCCATTTACAAGCCTTGAAAACCATAGAAAATTCTACATTGTATGGCTAATGGGCTGGAAAAGGCATGGAACCGTACCATATTAAAATCAGGTGTGATTCTCATTTACAAAATAATATATATATATATATATATATATATATATAAATATATATATATATATATATATATATATATATATATATATATATATATATATATATATATATATATATATATATAAATATATAATCCAAAATCTTGACGATCCAGTCGGCTACTAATTTTGACAGTTTTCTGCAATATTTGGTGGTTTTAAAATGAACATTGATGCCAAACATTGTAGAATGGGTCTGGAAATTAATAGATTAGGTCTAGGAATGGTATATATAATGTATGGAATTTCATTCTGCAGAACGTGTATGACGCCTGGAGAAGGGACTGTGGGACATGGTCCACGTTCGATTGTACCTGTGTCAGTGTTCCTTCAGAGCCAATTCCTCGGTCTCCAAGGTATTTCCCTTCCAATGTTGGATCTGATGGAACACCGGGAGGCTATGGTAGTTCATCGCCGCATATGTTGGTGGCAACACGTTTGTCTGGATGGCCTAGTTGCTGATGGCAATGCCCTCCTGGAAGCTATGATGTCTCATTTTGCCAAGATGGTCATTCTGCGTTATTTTATGCAAAATGACCACGGTCTTTATGCCCGTTATGACCTCAATCTTCGCACACTTTCGAATATTTTAGCATGGGTACCTGATAACATGCTGTCACTAATGAGTTTCAGCCCGACAGCTTTACATATTCCAAATACCCTGGATGTGAAACTATCGCACCCGAGGATAGCGTGTACAAAAAGGATATTCTTGCTAATACTGTTCAAGGAAATGTTGATTTTTGCAGCCAAAAAGTGTATTTTTGTACATTTATAACGAAAATTTACAAAAAATAGATTTCTATTATCCTTCAAATGGACATTAATTAAAAGGGTAATGGCTAAGAAAATTCAATTGCAGACAAAGAAGTGTATTTTTGAAAATTTGCCCCTGGATTTATTGGCTCGTTTACCGAGCCACGAGCCAGTCAGAATGACTGGTTTGGTTACCGAGCCAGCATTTTAGTGGTAAATTTTCAAACATATTCTTCCCTTATCCTGCAAATGGACATTTCTCAAGATCACTGCAGAGGCCTGTTTTGGCCGGCTTCGTCATGAAGTAACATTGTATGCAAGGTCATCAATGGTAAGAAAAAAACATGTCTCAGGCCAGCACTCATATAATACACACGCTAAAGACGTTTTACATTCTGCTGATTAAGGCCATCGCCGATGACTGGAACCGACTGGTTAGGACTGGAACTATGGACTCAGCGTACAGCGAAGATCACAGAATCGGCAGAAAGGTTGTGTTATTCTCTGCACAGATTCTAATCTTAATGTTATACAAAGACTAACAGCTACTTGCAACAATAACGGATAAAGATGTATTAATTTAATGGTGAACAAGTGTGATGATACACGTGTAGAGTTATTTACAGATTGAATTCTGCAATTGACGAAATTAATACTGTAAATGTAACACTTATAACAAATTCGTACCAGATAACTTATTTTACAATAACGATTGCTCTTAAAAACACCAGTTGGCCGAGTGGTGCCAATTGTAAGCCGACTGATCTTCCGAACACCAGTTGGTCGAGTGGTGCCAATTGTAAGCCGACTGATCTTCCGAACACCAGTTGGTCGAGTGGTGCCAATTGTAAGCCGACTGATCTTCCGAACACCAGTTGGTCATGTGGTGCCAATTGTAAGCCGACTGATCTTCCGAACACCAGTTGGTCGAGTGGTGACAATTGTAAGACGACTCATTTTACGAACACAAGTTGGTCGAATGGTGTCAATTGTAAGCCGACTGATGTTATGAACACCAGTTGGTCGAGTGGTGCCAATTGTAAGTGTCGGTTACATTTACAAAGATGTATTTAGACTACACTGGGTCTTTTCCGCGAACTCTTATCAGCTATGGATGTCGATTGGTCATTTGCATATATTGCGGCATTATGACTCAATCAATATCCACCTATTTTCTTTAGGAAATGTCCACCTGCACACCTAGGATCCGGCTTGATCCAGGAACAATCGGGATCGATTTGAAGGCTTTCTGATAGTTGAGCCAATTTTGCTCAGACTTTGCTAATCAAATGGAAACACCAGGAATAATTTTGAATTTCAATCCACCTTAACAGGTTAGTGACTAATTTTCTCCTACTCGTTTATGATGGATAGACCTCAACTCTTCAAGGTGCACTCGGTTCCTGTAAAACAAACTCCACTACGGGCTGACCTATGATCTGGCACATACTGATCCGTTATTTCTGAAAATACCATGGGTTGGTGCAAAGAATGATTTAGCGAACCGTGCCGTTATTGTGAAATGCAAAAAGAACCAGTTCGTTATTAACCGTTTACATGTGATCGGGATACTATCTTAGCTCCATGCCTACAAACAACATCTTAAGGAACATCTTTCAAGGGGTTGACCCATTGAATGCCAGCAAACCTTCCTCAAGATGGGCCTGCATTAAATTCGTCAAGACCGTACATACTCTTATAATAAACTCTTTATAAACGCAGAGGCCTTATTAGACAAGCGGAAATCAGCCAGTAAAATGACACAACTTGCTAACTGGGTCCGAAGTACAATGCAGTTCACCTTTCCAGAATATTCACCAATCATTTGGCGTCATATGACGTCATAATCAACTAAGCGGCATGTAGGATGACGCCATAATTATTACGCCATAACTAATTATATTGGGCCCGTCTTTAACTCTCAATAGTCCGACATGTTGTACGAATAGTATGGCTCGACTATTTAATATTTTGAAACTAAGTTGACTGGACGCTGTTGATAACATAGACATCAACAGCGACCAGCCAAATCAGTTCCAAAGCATAGCTAAAATAGAAAGGTCCATTACCACATAAATCTGAACTGTCTTCTGATAAAATGTACAGCTTTAAAGCTTAGATAGATGAATTATAATCGAGCATGATCGTTACCGTTGTGTTTGCAACTGTGATATTAATATACTACTATTGTGCGTGCATTGTTGCCGTGTGGCAACATAATCATGTATTTGACATATCAACAACAACGCACAGTCAAGGTGAGTCAAACTAGATAGTATAATACTATTTTTCAATGTAGATCATATCGATTCCTAATGCTGATTGTTACTGTATAGGCATAGCAACAGCTATTGCATCAACAACACCAACTACAGACTATTATCGATCCTGGTCTTTCAATATCTATACATGAATTACATAAATATTGCAATACTAGACATATGATATTAACTGTAGTCACAATTCACCTTTTCAGTTTATCCATCGATCGACCGACGTCATATGACGTCATAATTAACTAAGTGGCATATATGATGACGCCTTAATCATTACGGCATGATTGACTCGATATAACACATACTAGTTCGACACGTTGTTGTCTCAATATAACACATACTAGTTCGACACGTTGTTGTATGTCTTTCTCATTTAATAAATATTATGTTGAATATTTTGAAAGTAATTTGACTGGACAAATCAAATTACTTTCAAAATATTTAACAGCTTACCTGCATAGTTTTCTGGAAATTGATAGTCAGGGAGTTCAGATGTCGATCGGTCCCAACACGGTGGAGCTTAGTTAGAGATGGCGGGGCATAGCTAAAACTGGAAAGATCCATTATTATTGGCTATTTATTTCATCACATGCCTAATTATCATTGGAAAAACACGGGAACACGTCTATATTGGATTAACTTAATACCGCTGTGATTACGCTACTCTGACGCTGTAATCCATTTCATATCTGCAATGACTTAGGCCATAAAGGTCAGGCTCGCCATATCGAAAGATCATCATCAAATAGGAGTTGGGTCACGACGGTCCCTGAAGAATAGATACGCACATTATGTCGTGATGCCGGCACTCCTATAATACACATATGCTGGCTATTTCACGATTGAGTGTAGGGGCCCACCTATTACCAGTCACCAAGGGGGGGGGGGGGGTGAAATCATCTTTAACATATCAAATATTTGATATTACTGGTCAATAGGTACATGAATTGGGCATAACATCCCAAATTATTTTTTCACAGGACGCATTTTTCACTGTTCTGCGGGGGATTACCCAAGCATACCCAACATGGGGTACGGACGCTACACTTTCTGGGATGGTGTTATGGAGTGTGGTCTGTATGTAGAGTTCAGTAAACAGATTCATTGATAGACAATGTTTTCTTGCACAAGATGCTCCTTCGTTGCTAGAAATATACCCTGAACTGGTAATGTCTAGCATGTAATGGTTGTATGACCATAGTTTGCAGAGCAAGATTAAAGCATTGATTTTTTATACGGCAGGAATCAAAACTCATTTCTTTAACTCATGCTGCAATGTAGGGGTACATTTAGCAGCTAATTTAACCAGTTGTGTTTCCTGATGAAATGACTCGCAGTCTTACAAGCATCAGCTTCTTTGTTACGGTACGATGACTGCATCTTGTGCAAACGTCAGGTGGGGTACGGTCACTACAGGTATACACAAATGCAATTAAATAACAGTCCTACTCTAGATTCGTGTGTTTGATACAAAATTATTCACCTCTCTGGAGATTGCATTTAAATGGTCTAACTTCCCAAGATGGGATAATAAATGTGTAATAAATATGTTCTGAATACACACATATATGCCCACTCTATCAGAGAAAAGGTATTTTCTGAAGGCAAAGTCAGACTCGAAATTGCACTAAAGAGGGTATAGTGTAGGTGCATATATCAACTGATTTAATCAGAGCTGTTGCTTGATGAAATAATTGGCAGTCTAACTTAATATTGGTAACTTTTGAAAGAGAAATCATATAACATTACATTGGCAAAGAACAGTTCTGTCCACAAATCGCATCTTAGTCCTGCAGATGTCCCCTTGCAGCTGGAGGAGTAGCAGCTAATGGTCCTCGTTTCCAGTTGGAGTGCTTGCCCTGTGCTTCTGACACTGTGCAGTTTATGGGTTCCAGGCAGTGTGTTGGCATCTGGACGACTTCTTTCAACATCATCTCCATTGATGAAGAGAAACTCGCGCTTAGAAATGTGTTCTGTTCCATCTGGAAATGTGATCTTCTTGAAAAGAACGTTCAGTTTTTCCTCACATTATGTCAGCATGTCGTTGTCATCACGGATAATCTGCGGGCCACTCAGAACAGCACGGTAGCAGCTGGATTTGACGACCGCCCCCAGGCCATCACACACAGACTTCCCATGCCTGGGTTCATGGAAGTTTCTGGTGACCTGCGGACTCTTTCTCTGAGCGATGCCATAAAAGGCATTCTTTCCCTTATACTGACATGCGCAACCATCAGTGAATTCATAGAGTTTCTTCAAGGTCATACCCTTTGCGGACTGGATGATGTTGATGGCTGCATCTTCAAAAGCCTTTACTCCATCCGAGTCCTTATGTTGGCCATCCGTTATACCAGTGATAGAATGCTTCAGAGGGACTCTTTGGCCATCAATTTCCTGACTGTAATATGCCATCATGGGGCGGATTGCCACAGTATTTTTTTCGAAGAAGGCAGGCTTGACCTCACCTTGAAATCGACACTGATAACTCTCGGCATAATCCATACAGAGGATTGCTTCATCATCACCAAGAGTATCTATGCAGAGTTTCACTTGGCGTTGCTGCCACTAAGCTCTAAAGGTGTGTCTTGGCAAGCTCTGCAGGTCTTCTGTGTAATCATCCATGACTTCCTGCAGCGATGTCTTCTTGGTCACACAAGAAATGATTTGCTTGGTCTGGTCTACAGTCTTTTCCATTGTCACAGGCTCCCATCTATTCCAGATGATCTCTTTCACCTCATTATTGGTGAGCAGATGTTTGTAGTGGGATGCGAGTTTGCCTGTGCCGCAGTCAGCACAATTCCTGTTGAGACATGCTGCTCTGGGTTCATCAGTTCCATAGGTGCAGAGTGACGTCAATGACGTCACGCTTGGAGGTCAGTACTGCTGGCTTTTCTGGGATTTCTGTTTTGACACATTTTTTCAGAACCCCTCCCTTCAAAGCAGCATTACAACAGCTTTGGCATAAGCTGGTACGTCGACTGGTTTCGGAAGGGTTTCTAACCTGTAAAGATCGGGGCTTGGAGAATGCTGTCATACCAATCGTCTCCTCTAGGTAAATCTTCTTTCACAAGTCACACGCATTCTCCAAAGTTATTGGCATGGTGTGACATTGAACCAGTCGCACCTGGCCACCTTTCTTGACTTTGATCGCCGCTCATTTTTAAGGGACCTGATCTCAGGGCCGATGTAGAAGTTCCTAACTTTCTTTTTCACTGTCTCTGAGATGCCATCCGTCCTCCTTTTCCTTGTCTTAGGTTTCCACCACTGATTTGTCTGGACCTCCGTCTTAGTTGCTGCTTTTCATAACTGCTGTCTGGCTGCCTGGGTCTGTGCCACCTGTGGGTTTTGCATACTCCAGCTGTTTTGAGAGTGATGCCATCACCTCTTCTCACATTTCTATGGTTCCTTTGGCCTTCTTTGACAGAATGACACCACTGTTCTTGAGAATCTCCTCTGTTGTTGGTGACTCGACCAGTTTCTGCACCACACCAGCTTTTCTTTATGGTGTATTGGGCAAGTTGTGTCTGACCTTCCTGATTCCGCTCTGCTCGGGTGATGGTGATGAAATTGTCCTAGCAGTTCTGTCTTCCTGCTGCTCAGACTCTTTACATTGTATTCTCATCCTCCATCTTTGGGTTCGAAGAGTTGCTTTCTTTTTTCAGATTTCTCCAGCCTCTTTTTCAGCCGTTCATTTGCCTTTCTGCTTTTTTCTTTTCTCTTTGCTTCGTTTTCTTTGGCCGCTGTGGATATTCCTGACTTACTGCTCACTTCTGTAGCTTCCGCTGCTTTCTGTTTCTTCTTTATGTAGGCCCTCATCTCTAACCTCTTCTTTTGTCGACGTTCTTTTAACAGTCTAGGGTGCTGCTTCAGATGCTGTCTCATCTCTTTCCGACTTTGGCGCTTTCTTTCTTTGTCCTTCTCACATTGTGCAGCCAACTGATCTGGATCATTCCTGATGTTGGCCCTTTGTCCCCTCTTCTTGAGTCTTCTTGCTGGGGGGGGGGGGTTCTTGTTGGTTTCAGACATCTCGTTCTTACATCTGGAATACAGCAGAGACACATAAAACTTGGCATATTCATCGCCAAGTCCAGACCTTATCCTACCTAATACCTTTCCTACCATGCATAAGACTGGTGATCAGATCTGCATATGGGGGTATGGACACTACAATTGGGTATGTACACCACACATGGTATGAAAGTATCATATTAACTAGGTCTGTGCTGTATTGTGATGTTCTATGTATGTCTATTAATATATAACTGTGATGACTGATTACAGTCAGATGCAATGTAAGCAGTTGGCCGCTGGATGGGTGGTATGGACACTTCATATTTTTCCAGACAATGCATACCCATTTTTAAGGGAATATTTCAAGTGAATTTTATTAGAAGAAGATACGCCATTTCTTACCACAGTAACACATACAAGATGTTAAACAGAAGTATCTCAAGTTTTTATGTACCATGCATATGACTGGTGCTCAGTTCTGCATATGGGGGTATGGACACTACAAGGGATACAGATACCACACATGGTATGAAAGGATCCTATTTCAGACAGCTTCTCAGTTATATTAACTAAGCCTGTGCTGTATTGTGATGTACTATGCATGTATATTGTTATTATTATATAACTTTGGTGCCTGATTACAGTCAGAATATGTAAGAAATTAGATGGGGTACGGACATATATATTTTTTCGGACAACGAGGACCCATTTTTGAGGATGGAATATTTCATCCACAGGTGTAGTTAGGAATTCCCTATATAGTCATACCCTCAACATATGTCAACACTGAACAATATGTTAATGCTAATCACACTAAACTGATAAATATTAAAGGAGTTGAGAAGATTCAGCAAAGATTTGTTAGAAAAAACATAGCCAAAAGGATTATTCCAACATCACTGTATACAGTAAGGGAATTCAGCTGCAACTCTTCAGGATCACCTGCAAATAAGCAGACATACAAATGAATATTACTGAGTGTAAATTGCATAAAATGTATTGTTTAAACTTCTCATCACATTGAGGAAGATCTTTAAAATCCAAATGTAACCTATAACGGTGAAAATTTGTGGAAATTTGGTTACATTTTCCTTCATATTTTCAGTTATTTCATAACTGTATATGGGGAGAAAAAAATATACTCAATATTCGATGTTCTATTCTAGAAAACTCTATAACACCCCTTAAGTGCATTAGGTACACTCAATTGTAAAAAAGCCACATACGTGTCAAACATGACTCCCATCAGCACTCATATGCTGCCTTGGCAGCCTGATTGTAATAAACGTGAAACTGAAAATGAAACTGATACATGTGTTACATACGTGACAAACATGTCTCTCGTCACCACTCCTATAATACACACGTGACTTACGTCACAAACATGTCTCCCACCTGCACTTTTATGATACGCACGTGACTTACGTACACACGTGACATACATCATAGACATGTCTTCCATCAGCACGCGTATAATAAACATGTGACATACGTGACAAACATGTCAAACATGCCCTAGTGGAAATAATGTATACAATTAACAAATTTGTACAGGTAATCATATTATAAGGTAATTGCAACAGCAACAACGACAACAACAGCGCCGACGATGACGACGACGACGATGCCGACGACGACGACGACGGCAATCAACAGCAGCAACAGCGGCAACAACACCCGCACTCTTCCTGCAGCATGCACACATCAACAAAACCACGACGACCATGGCAACGACGACTACGACGACGACACCAAGAATCAACAATCAACAGAAGCATCATCATTAGCCGCAGCCACGGAAGTAGCAGCAGGAATCACAATCCTTCGGTTGTACGTTAAAATCACCATTGTACAGAAATTACAAGATGAAAAAACCGTTCTATAAGATATATGGAATTTTAAGCCCATCACACCGCGACATATACTAATCTCTTTCCCTCTCCCCCTATCTTCCACTCCCTTCTTCCTCGTCCCTTGCCCACCATCCCTGCCCCTACCATCCATCCCCCATCCTTCTCTCTCTCTCCCTCCCTCCCTCCCTCCCTCCCTCCCCCTCTCTCTCTCTCTCTCTCTCTCTCTCTCTGTCTCTCTTTCTCTCTCTCTCTCTCTCTCTCTCTCTCTCTCTCTCTCTCTCTCTCTCTCTCTCTCTCTCTGTACCACATCCTCTCTCTCTCCCTTCCCCCTCCTTCCCTCCGTTCTCTCTCTCTCTCTCTCTCTCTCTCTCTCTCGCTCACTCTCTCTGTACCACAGCCTATCTCTCCCACCCTCTCTCCCACTCTCTTTCTCTCACCCTCGCGTTCTTTCTCTGCCCTACGGCATATCTCTCTCCCATGTCTCTCCCTCTCTCTCTTCTCTCTTGCTCTCTCTCTCTCTCTCTCTCTCTCTTTCTCTGCCGTAGCCTATCTCTCTCCCACCCACTCCCTCATCCGGAAAAGCATACATATGACATACCTTGTCCTCTGCCGTAAGCGAGAGCAGTGAATAAGAGTATGAAAGCTCGCTTCATGCTGACGCGATTTACATGATCTCTAGACCAAAAGAAACTCGCCGAAGACTGATGTTTTATTTATCCTCTATTGAGGGTCAAAATAAAAACCTTTTCTGACAAAATCATGACAAAAGGTTTCACGATTTACTAAAAAACAGAAGGTAATCAATCCCAATGGGAAAGAGAACAACTTCATGATAGATACGAGTAGAAGGATCGCATTATAGGTGGATGCACTGATTGGTCTAGAGGTTGCTCATCAATATTTGAATTAGGCTACGGCCTCTTTTTCCTGACAAAAATACTCGAATTGATTGATCGACAGAAAAAGTTCCTTTTTCTATGTTAGCCAATAAGATTCGAGTATTCTTGGCGGGAAAATGGGACATGTCCTAATTCTAATATTGATGACGTCATCACCCTCTCAACCGATCAGCGAACAGCCGCCTATATCTTCACTGTTTTGGGTGATGTAGAGGTGTGGGCGCGTGTTGATGATTGGCAGGTGTAATGAGGTACATGCTGGTGATTGACAGGTGCAATGAGGTGCCCTCCCATGAGCATGTTGGCAGTACATATACCCATTTGGCTCAAACTACTAAGCCGTAGCCTTACTTCCCTTGGGTATATTGTGGTAGCTAGGCCCCAGGGAAATTGCTTTCAAAACATTCACCAACTTACCTGTAGGGTTGTTCCTGCCTTGAAATCCGTATTTAAATATTATACTATACAATGGATTAGATGAAAAGAGAGGTTAAAAGTAAATAATGGAATATTGATTATTTTAGCAAAAGCTAAGTATTGACTGAGAAGCAACCGGAGAAGAGTAAATCCTGGATTACTGATTTCTTTCTTTGCTGGGTAGTTTCTTTAGCACAAGCTATGTATTGGCTGAAAAGAGCCTCCCCCACACCGTTCCACCATCACCCTCAATCACTCCCCACCCTACCATTCATTAGTGGAGTGGCTTAGGGGAATGAATTTGACACACTGGAGCAAAGCACATCATTTGGGACAGATATCCCTTAGGACAATACGAAAACGTTTAGAGGGCTACCAACTTCTAAATGACAAGGTCATGCTGAGGTCAATGTCAAATGATAAATTATGTTTTTATAATATTTTCACTGGGGAATGATCGTGACACGCTGTAACTAAGCACCAACGTTGGCACGGGTGTACCTTACGATAATACAAAATCTTTTAGAGGTGGCTGTCAAAATTTAAAGAGCATCATTCAAATGCAGGCATATTCTACTGTCTGCCTCTGCCTCTGCTTCGTCACTCTCTTCCATCGTGATGGTGGAGTGGTGCGCTTCCTTGTTTCTGGGATCCTGAAGAAACCAGAAAAGTAAGTTGGTAACTTTCTATTGTGAGGTACTTTTTAACAAAACCCTTTCTCTCATTTCTCTCTAGTTGTTGTTCGAAGGCTGTCACATCCATACGTCTCCCAAACTATGCCAACTCGAGAACAGTTTTTAAGTTGTCTTTCTGTCCATGGGTTGAAAATGTTGCCACTATATTCGCCAAAAGTAGATGTGCTTTCCTGTGGCCATGCCTTTACTATAGCAGCACCATCAAACACTTTGGCATCACAGTGGGATGGTGTTTCTGGCTGCACAGCTGGATCAATGGAATGCAGTAGCCCTGCCGTGTTGTCTTGTAGGTGAACTCTTCCATGTAGGGACAATGATTGTGGCCGTTGGTGGTTTTCATGTGTGAAGAATTCCTCAGATTTTGGGCGGCAGACCTGTGCAACAATGAATAGCTGACTGAATAGATTGCAATCACTTTTTATTTTTTGGAATTGTTACTACACCTCACTACCTAATGGTAGTGCAGTGAGGACGCTTACAGAGCAGAAGATGATTTTCTTTATGGCCTTATGGATTGATTATTTCCCTTCAACCAGCACATCATTGACATAATTTGAATATTGCTCATTACCCAAGGTTTCCATCGTGTGCAATGGTTGTACAACTGTATTATTAACACAATCGTTTGGGGCCAGAGTCATGCACTCCTTTGATGGATTTCCCATTGCCAAGATGATATTCCACAGATTGTTAACCCATTTCTTGAATGTTTCCTGTGTTGAATATCCCTGTTCGTAGCTGTTGGATGGTTGGTCATTCATATGATATAGTTCCTCAAAGTCTGTTAGGATTCTGACCTGCTCATGTCCTTCTATCATCCATCGTTTAAGAGCAGAAGGGTTTTCAATGGCACCATCGGATACTTTCAATCTTTCATTATTTTGTTCATGTGCCTGGTCGAGAGGCATGTTCGAGAACATTCACTTTCCTTTTGTGAATACCCAATTAGTTTTAAACACATTTCATATTTCTAGTGGGAGAGCCTTCATATCTGTGATGTGAACTGGTAGCCATCGGGTATAATTTTTGTGTCCAAGCACAAAAAGCAAGGGCGCTAGTGCTTCCAGCACGTATATATATATGGCAAAGTTTTCTTCTATGTGTGATTGAACAAAAACTAGTACCAATAGTTCAGGCTGCAAGAGTTTGTCCCAGAACTCAAAGGTTGGGCTATACTGTATCATTTCAAAATTCCAGTCCCCACTAGGTACATCTCCTCCTGGATTGCACACTAAGTTGAAAGCATCACGTTGTAATTTGCAAGGGTCATGGCAGTAGTCACTTTATTATGTCCAAGTGATGTGCGCTACCTTGAGGAGGCAGTTCCGGCAGTCACAATACCAGCATTACACAAGTGCTACAAACCATCTGGATCCCTCCAAGAGGAGGTCTGCTACCACCCACTTTAGTGACAGTTCCTTATGTAAACGATCATATACCGTGATTGAACTATGGGTTGTGGCTTTCTCTTGGAACAGAGGGAAGAGGTATTTCAGGATTAGAATATGTACGGAGCTGGAACAAGCTGATACTAGTTCCATGAAAAGACCATTCAGCTGTCCGTGGCGTGGGGTTGTGGTCTAAATTATCAAGGGTTCCTGTTATATAAACACCTTCACATATTTGAACAGGACATATGAAACTTTCTCCATTAAACTGTTGACAAACTGCATTTGTAAGCCAGTCTTTCATTTCTAATACACGTCCATAGCTGACACTGGTACCAAGTTCATGAAGTTGATTTACAATTTCTTTCTTCAGGTGTGGATGTATACGTTCAGATATATACATATGTATATATAATGACAATGGGGGCTCTTTATCCTTCTGATGACATGTCCTTTCTAATACTTTCGACTTTTCCTTAGAGTTGAACCTGATAAGTTGACCTACCGCCATGCATGCATGCGAGTTGTCTCATTCTAATCTCTGCTATTTGACCCATATAACAGCATTGACACTAGGACTTTGAGAGAATCAGGCACTGCATTGTCCTGACAATCGTTAGTAAAACTACCTGAAGATTGGGAAAATTATGTCTCAAACGTTTCTGTCTGTATGATTCCAATGGCATGTGCCATTGATAGCGCATCTTTCTTGAAATTTTGTATCTCAAGTGTTTCTTTAAGCAGCACTTGTAGCCATGTCTTCCATACTGCTTTCAATGAATGATACAAGGTCATCAAATGCTACTGAGTCTGCCATTTTCTGATCATTACCCGCCAATGGGGCTGACAGGAATGTTTGTATAATTCTGTAATGATTTCTAAGCATATTCATACAGTGTTTGTGGCATTTTGCGTCAATCGCAACCAGGTCACCACCTGTAATTGTGGCTAGCAGATCTGTATCTTGCAGTTTCTTTGCATGTGCTCTAAGCGATGTGTCTAGTACCCTTCTGTTTGCTTAGACAAAATACACATATTTATGTATCTAACCTCATCAGAGGGGGTAGAGCATTTTGATTTTCTTTGTGCAATATCATCCCCATACTGTTTAATCCACACCTACATTGTGTTCATTTCTCTCAAGGGATGCATCTATTCTTTCGAGCATATCCACAATGGTAAGCATGGTAGAGTATGTTTCTCTGAAGCCGTAATGAGATTCATAGACTCTAGAGTTTTTATTAAGATATTTTATGGTTCTATTGTACTATAATCATTCCAAAAGTTTAGAGAAAAGTAGAAGCACTGAGACTGGCCTATAGCTAGTAAAAGTAGATGGGTCTTTGGCTTTGAATATAGTGGTTGTGCATGCCGTTTTTAATCGGGATGGAAACATGCCATGCGAGAGTGATAGATTGCAGATGTGATTAAGTGGCGTTACTATTTCTCTAGCACAGTTTTGAAAGATTTTCCATTTAAAGTTATCTATGCCGGCACTCTTAGTTTGATTTTTTTAATTTCTTCATTATCAGTAGGGGTTAGGAACATTGAGGATTTGTAGTCACCTGTCAGGTAGTCTTGCACATTTATTCCAGGAATGGTCTGTAATTTTTAGATACATTAAGCCCAAGATTTATAAAGTATTCATTAAATTTATCAGCAATTTTTTTTGTCAGTTCTAATTGTATTATTATAAATGAACCGGAATGTTTCTGAACTACTTTATTATTTATTCAATAGTGATTTTATTAATTTCCATGTTTCCGTTATATTGTTCTTTTTGCTCTTCAAATGTATAATGGTAATAGTTTATCTTTGCCGTCCCGATTATCTGATTTAATCTGTTTCTGTACTTTTTAAATTGTGCATCATTATTTCTTGTTGAAAATTTTATAAAATGTAAATACCTCTTATTCTTCTTATGGCAGGCAGCAACCAATCCTGTTGTTAACTAGGGTTTAGTAGGGTTATGTTAAAACCTGTTTAGTTGTTTTAGTCGAAAGTGCAGTTCATAAATGTTAGTACATAGAGTATGGAATGCGTTGTAGTCATCTTCACATGTCTGACACTATATTATCTGATTCCAGTTTATACTTGCCATATTCATTAAAAAATTTCCTATGTCTTCATTTCTAAAATCTCTGCATGTTATTTCTTCCGTTATGACTAATTGTTGTCTTATTTGTTCTTTCTCCATATAATAAATAGCTTGCTGGTCTGAAATATCCATAACAAAAATACCTGCTCGGTTCTTGGTACTTATAGAGGCAATCGAGAAAATGTTGTCAATAACAGTAGCTGTGAACTTGTTGGTTTTGATATAAATGGATAGAAGCCAGATGTGTTTAGTAAGTTAAAATAAATCCTGTGTATAGAAATTATTTTGTTATAATAAATCAATGTTAATATCTCCCAATATAGAGGCTGCTTTATTTTCATTTTGAATTGTTTTGAAAAGACTTGCTAGGGTTTTACTAAATTTATCATTGTTACTTCCAGGAGGTCTGTAGGTGACACCGATAATTTTATCCTTTGATTTTTCTACGGGAATTTCAATAAATATAGTTTCAATGAATGCTTCTGTTGTTGACAAATCATTCCTCATAATATACTGTGTGTTGTTCGTTATGTAGGTGCCTACACCACCTCGAGGTTTAATAGGCCTGAATTTCTCAATGAATGTGTAGTTTTGCATATTAATTAAGTTCAGTGGAGTATCCTGCTTCAACCATGTCTCAATAATCCCTACGATACTAAATTCATGCATACTAGAATCTAGGAAATTACTTAGTTCATCATATTTCTTTAAAATAGATCGACTATTAATATGAAGGGCCGTGAAGGAAAAAGATTCTGCACTCTTGATCATGTGTTCATTGAATTCATTCTGCAGTGTATAGTTACAGTCTGGCTTTGGAAAATCAATTTCTCCGTCTTGAGTATCGGCTTCAGAAAATGTGCATTGGTCTTGTGTATATAACATACTTGAAATTGTGTGTGTATTAGTGTTCAAGTAGTTATGATTGTAATTACACCGAATATTGCAACATAAAATCGATATTATTTTCATAGTGATTGAAAGAAAAAAACCATTTGTTACATTCGGTGCACCACCATGGCTCTTCAGTATTTTCCAATGTTTCGTAATCAGATATGGTTAGTTTAGAGCAGGTTAGGTGCACCCCGTTGCCATAACAATCACAGAGTATTGCACGTTGGTTGGCCTTGATTGGTTTGCTACAAGATAAGCAGGGGAACTTAACTGGCATATGGAAACAAACAAAAGAAACATACAAATCCATACAAACAAGGTTTTGGCATAAATGGTAACGACTGACTGCCTTCAGATTTTGACAAAACTTACCACGCACCACTCAGAGTAATGTGATGGAAATATCTTCAGTCCCAATACCATGGCTTATATCAAGCTGGTCTTCCATTTTGCCCATTCTATTGGCAGTTTTTATATTTATTTCTTCGTGACAACTTTATATATATATATATATATATATATATATATGTATATGCTATTGTAATACAATGTGCTATATTTGGCAACAATTGTAAAAATGTATGATAATCACAACCTATCTGTAGAGCATTGAGTATTTTGAAACTACATTGGCTGCTTCCATACGCAAGTGGAACTCTAGGTGAAACTGGTTATAAAGTAGACAGCTTCTCATTGATGTTTAACTCTTTAGTGAGTAACTCTTGTCAGGGAAATCAAAAGGTTGCTTATTGAATGCCCATTTGCATCCCAAGAAAATGTTATTTTTTTAATGTCCCTTGGAATATCTGTTTTGGTTATTGAACCGAACCAAATGGATTTTGTAATTTGGTTTGTAAACCTTCTTTGACAATATGCGCAGGTTCTACATTTCTTCTATTGCATGTGAGGAAAAAAGGCATCACCGACATTTTATCTAGTAGCCGTTGGTCCATATTTAATCCAGAATCCATTTAGTTCACGAAGCATTGGGTTATCAAATGTCGGATGCTTACATCAAGAAATGAGAGCTATGGACGGGAATCCTTTAAAACCAGTGGACGTGGGAACCACCATAGATTTAAGGTGGTGGTGGTTTGGTGTAGCGGCTAGGACTTAGGACTACTTAGCCGGAGAACCAAGTTCGCGCATGACCTGTGAAGTATCTCACCGTCGTTCGAAATATGAACAATCTCCTTAGCTCATTGCCTCTCTCCAACAATGAGTATACATGGGCAGTAGTGTAAAAACTGGAGAAGTTACCAATAATAGAGTGAAATAAATCAGCCTAGATATGGCGTGCATGGAACCGGGAATCAGGGACTCGACAGATGCCAAACACACCGATAACCACTAACAACATAGATTTAAAAATGATGTAGCGCACCTATATCAAGGCTTCAAGGGAACTAAAGGGGTTAGCTGTTGCACATGTTGAAACTAATTTGACTGGCGGATGTTGCTACCTATGACAACAACCTCTCCAAGCTGAATTAGTTTCAAATTATTGAGCAGATTTCCATTAAGCGGTAAACTTATCAAAGACTAACAATTCGTACACTAGTGATGGGCGTTTCGATTTTCCTTACGGACTTATACGTCATTGTGATTGTTACATCAACTAACAAATGACGTACTTGATTATGACGTCATATGATTGGTCTCCCCGTTGTACGTGCTCCATGGTGTGGTCGTCTAAGACAGATTTTAATATACATATATATAAATATATATATTGAAATTAGCAAGTCAAAAAGCTATATATACACCTGTGCAAAAGTTAAGCACCACCCTATTTTTACGCACATGCGAGGGTATATTCATGTGCTATGAAGAAAGCAATAGCATAAACATTTATGTACCCATCCATCTTAGTGCAAGAGGTAATAATGCAACTAGAGGAATGCTGATTATGATGGTGGGGAAACACTGTATGTTTTTGTTTGAACTTGAAAACGAGGCCTGAATATGGTTACGTTGGCACAACTGACAACTATTGCCCTACAGTTGACACACGTGGCTAGATTGTCATTAATGGTGTCTGAAAACGAAGTTTAACATCTGTGCACGAGTTTGAGACTGTCATTATTAATACCGGGTATATCCACCTTGTGCCTGGATGACGGCCTGGACACGACGTCTCATGCTGGTCACCAACCGACTGATACGCCATTGTGGTATTCGTTGCCATTCAAGATGGAGTGCGTCTGTTAATTCCTGTAGGTTCTGCACAGGAGGATCCCTCCTTCTCACCATGTTTCCCAGAATGTCCCAGATATGCTCAATAGAGTTCATGTCAGGGCTCCTTGCTGGCCATGGTAGGGTTTCGATGGCATTCTGGCGGAGGTATTCATGCACAGCTCTAGCACGATGTGGTCGGGCGTCGTCATCCATGAATATAGGGTGCGTTCCAGGTGCATGATTTACAAAATGAGGGACCACAACTCTATCCAGTATGGAATCTTGATATCTTTGTCCATTTAGTGTTCCAGGTACAGTCAACAGATCCAGCTTACAATCAAATGAGATGCACCCCCATATCATAACGGAACCTCCACCAAATGGAACTTCTTCCTGTGCAGAACCTCGTTTTCAAGTTCAAACAAAAACATACAGTGTTTCCCCACCATCATAATCAGCATTCCTCTAGTTGCATTATTACCTCTTGCACTAAGATGGATGGGTACATAAATGTTTATGCTATTGCTTTCTTCATAGCACATGAATATACCCTCGCATGTGCGTAAAAATAGGGTGGTGCTTAACTTTTGCACAGGTGTATATATATATATATATATATATATATATATATATATATATATATATATATAATATATATATATATATATATATATATATATATATATATAATATATATATATATATATATATATATATATATATATATATATATATATATATGTATATATGTATATATATATATGTATATATATATATATATATATATATATATATATATATATATATATATATATATATATATATATATATATATATATATATATATAAGAACGTCCACATTATCAATCGGAGATATCGTGCTGACAATGGCGTCACCGGGAAATGTTTGTTAAGGTGTGTGTGTGTGCATTTGTGTGTGCGTGTGCGTGCGTGCGTGTGTAAGGGCGGGTGGGTTGGCGGGCGGGCGAGCGGGTGAGCGTGTGCGTACACGTACGTGCGTGTGTGAGAGTGACAGGTTTGTGCCATTGGACAATGTTGGTTGCTGGTCTGCGCGCGGTGACCCTTTGCAAATAGGAGGGTGGGTCCATGGATTATTCCCTTGGGGAATTTTGAGAATTATACACTTTGAGAAGGGTGTGGGGGAAATCAATCGTGGCGGGGCATTTGTCCCAACACCCACCCCCTGCCAACTGTTGCGCCATCACTGGGTGCTGAGCGAGTTAAAATCATTTCTATCTATGCTAACATATTAATATTCAGTTGTTGAAGTTAACCTGGATGTGCCACTAGCGCGCAGGACTCGTGATCTTTAGATTCTGCTAGCCCAACTGATTACATGATTTACAAGACCATACTTAGAACATAAGGTGATTACTCTTAGCCCCTATACTAGAGAATATTGGTCTTATGTCATTCAGTTCATTTTTGCAAGATAACTGACATAATTTAACCTTTTAATGATAAAATTTGGTGAAGAAAATTTAAATTTTCTCACAGAAAGTTTCCATTTGCAGACCAAGAGAAAACTACATTTGAAAATTGATCACTGGAATGAGTGGCAAGATTATAGAGCCAGCCATTCCAGTGGTAAATTTTCAAAAATAGCCTTCTCTAGGTCTGCAAATCTACATTTTTTCAAGAGCAATGCATAAGTCGTTTTGGCATACTCGAAAATTAATGGTTTGATATATCAAATTGTTACTAGCCCACCGGGCTGGTCATTCACAAATTGTACTAGACGTGGTAAATTTCTACGAGCATCGGGTTACTAGCCTCGGACTAGCGGACTGGGATTAATTTCAAACCATGCAATATATTATATTATTACTCAATTTCTAGGGTTACTAGTGTGGAAATTCGTCAGCGACAAACCTGCAATATTTCACAGGCCTATCCTTAGATCTTCGCATCGAAGGTTGGACTGCATGATAAGATAACACAGTGCAGTCTTATAGACATTGGCACGGCATGGCCATTTCAGTTCAGCAAGTCATTTATGTAAGAACCATGAAGACGATGCTGATCACGACTCTTGCTGCCGTTATGCATTTAGTGTTCGCGCAAGGTGAGCAATACGTTAACCTGCCACCGCGGATGGCAAACGAAAATTACAGTTTATTCATCAGTTTCAGTTTCAGTTTCACGGTTATTAATTGCGCCATTAATGATAATAATTTAACTGCGAGCTGTTGCTGCCATAGAATCAAAACATTCAACAACTGACCTCTATAGGTTTCTGGGAATTGATAATCAGGAAGTTGAGGGATCGATTGATCACAGCACCGGCGAAGTGTGTGTGTAGCTTAGCTAGAGATAGGCGTGGTAAAACTGGTTCCTCCATTTGCGGACCAAGAGAATACAATTTTTAACCTCGCCCCCCCCCCCTCCCCCTCTAGAATGACCGGCTCGATTACCACGAGTCTTTCCAATGATAACATGTTACTGATATTATTCTTTTACTCTGCAAATGGACATTCAAAAACAAACATTTGGATTTTTCGACTAAATTTAGCCATTTACGGGTTACTACAGCCACGCCTGGGTTGGAGACCACTAATAGATGTATTCGACATGTCACCCAACTATATGACGTCATACTCAATTACGTCACATGTAGGTTGACGTCATAATATATAGTGTGGTATTTCGCCAGATTTAAGCACATTTTTATGTGCACATTAGCTATGCCTTCTTTTTTTCTACGCGTTTTGAGCTCTTGGTGGTCCACCGAATAAGAAAACACGATTTTGAAAATGGCCAGTTGTTTACGTACTGGGATATGCGTCATTTTATCTGGGTCTTGAAAACCCCCGGATCTGAGGTCATTTCGCCACTTAAGCAAGTCTAAGTTTAATGATCAAATTAAACATCACAATGCTGTTGGGGAGCCCCTAGAACCTGATGTTTCACGTTGATCTACAGGTTCGCTTGATCAAAGGATTGTGTTAGTCGGATCTGCTAATTTGTCATCTACCTACCACCACGCCGCACCCTACCCAACCCCACCTAATTTTGGTTTAGTTTGTGCAGTATAGTTTATTCTCAAAACATCTACAGAGTTACAGAGAGAAAGTATATACAAAATGTGCAATGGTATACTTTTCATTTCATCAAACAATATAATATTTAACAAACAATAGTTTCTCTAAATCAACTCGATCCATGGCTAGGATTTTTTTTATCTGTACGTAGATTCGCGATAGACATTTTTGTGCATTTTAAAGCGCGGGCAGAAGGCAACCATCAAATGCAGCTGGGTGGTAATCCTACACCATAATTGCGTCAATCGCTTTGTATAAGGCGAAACTGAATAATTTGTATACGGTGAAACTGAATCTGACTTAATCAATATCTATAAGCTGACTCTCAGGAAAGATTAAATGTCATCCACAATAAGTATAAGTCAATAACGTCATTTGTCTTTCATAATTTAGGTGAATCGGAAATATTTTCATATAAGATTGGTGTAAGATAGGGGGGAAATCTATACCGTTACTGTTTTCAATATTGTTAAATGACCTGGAAGACTATTTAGAAGAACAGCATATTCTAGGACTGCTATCAATCAGTGAAATGGCTGATGATTTACACCTATACTTATATTTACTTGCGCTCTTGTATGCGGATGACAATAATAATGGCAAAATCTCCAACATCTCTCCAATATGCTTTAGATACGTTCCAAGATTACTGTAATGAATGGAAATTGAATGTTAATGACTCTAAGCTAAAAACAATACTAATTTAAAAAACGCGAGAAAACCAATCAACCACAATTCCAAATTGGGGTCATGACATTGAAATAGTCTATGAATATCTATTCCTAGGAGTCCTCTTCGAATATAATGGTAATTTTTTCTCATGTTGACAACGTAGATTGGCACAAGGGGTAAAGGCAATGCACCGCCTTATACAAAAGATTAAAGAAGATAATGTACCAATTGACGTACAATGAACACATTTTTACTGCATGGTCTCACCAGTAATGTTATATGCATCTGACATTTGGGCGTTCTGAGAACACTGATCTGCTTGAGACTTGAAAAATACAATTTTAGAAAAATTATTCTACACATGAAACAGAGTAAACCAAATATTATGAGCTATGCTGGACTTGGAGTAAACGCTGGATACGGAAAAATTATCATCGATACTATATTATATTACACTATACTGGAAAAAGAATACACAGGTTAAATGGATAGGGAAGATAAAGGAACTTCTATCATTAACAGGTTATGCTGAAACATTTGAGAAAGACAACATAAATAAAACACAACTAACTAATCAGGTGCAAACAGTTTAAGAAAATCAATTTAAAGAGAAGTGACATCAGCGAGTCAAGCCGGTTATCATTTTATAACAAAATAAAAGACGATGCAAATTTGGTAAGATGCTTCACAATTCTACCCCACCGTGATGCTATAACCCTATTCCATTTTAGAACACTAAACCGCAAATTATCTATAGAGACTGGGAGGTGGACGGGAACTGAAAGAAGCGAACGTCTGTGTAATATATACAACCGCGTAGAGGATGAGCTTAGCTTTCAATTTGCATATGCCAGATATAATACGGAAAGACATATATCCCTAAATAATGCACTATCAATTACACAATAGAAAAAAAGCAAAAGGACTCTTTTCAATATGCAACAGTCCCGTGCTAATTAACCTCTGTAAATATCTTATCAATGCAAAGAAAAAGATATAACTCGTGATTAAATTATCTGGGTATATCTCTTTTGCACTTAAATTTAAACAATGCTAATGTGGTAACTAACTGTGCATAGAATTAATGGCAAATAGTGATGCTCTGTTACATTCTAATACTATTATACTACCAACACAAATGAAGTATGTATTGATATCTACCGCCAAAATATGAATTGTAAAATACTTTCCCTAATATGCTTTATGTAAAGCCGGGGTGAATAAAACGTGAACGTGAACATGAACATGCAAGGATCTTAAACGTATTAATATACAGATATTTCTAAACAGTTGCGATCATTTAAATAATCTAAACATACTCATCATGAATTCACATAGAAATATCAATTTCGGCCGCGGTTGTTCATTCATTTACTTACTCATGTTAAATGTATTTGGGTGAAGACCCAGCGAGTAGTGAGTATTCAAACAAATAGTGGAATTCATCTCCCATTTGATTTTTTATCGCATATAGAGAACATACCTTAATGCCGGGGTGACACTTGGCCATACTTTCCCACCTCTATTGGTATTTGTGGTTGAAAGTTCTGAATTTACATAATAGGTTTGAAAAGTTCTCCCGGAGAGAAATTAAATAATTTTCAAACGTAAGCGCGCCAATAAAAATTGTAGAGTTTATGCAGCCGTTACTATTACGAATTTCACTCCTCCAATTTTAGTTATACTGATCTGTTGTCTTATGACGAGCTGCAACCGCCCAACATGCCCTGAGTCTTGCTCGGTCCATACATTTGAAAGACTAGTCGAATCTATTAAGGGCTTTACGTGGGTTAGCCATGGCCAATGATACCCATTCTTAGAGTGCAATTTGAAATATTAAATTCTAAAGCCTATATCAATCTTGGATTTCTTTCCACTAATTAAATTGACCCAATATGTAAACATTCTCACATTTATCGTAACACTAAGACGTTATTGTTCAGGTTCGCCATAGACCATTGCGCAGTCAATCCTAGAATAATCTTGCAGAAAGGTCCGTGCAATCTTTCGCCAAGGCTTATGTTTGCACGCCCCCCCCCCCCTCTCTCTCTCTCTCTCTCTCTCTCTCTCTCTCTCTATCTGAGTAGATTAGTACCACTTTCATATCGCAGGCTTTCTGAAATGCGAGGCGTTTCAGGACAGCCACTCAGTCAAATGGCACAAAACAAATTCCGTTGAAAGCAGATTAGAGCCTCGCTTAAATGTACTGGTGAAGTTACCTCATCCGAATCATCCGAATCATCACCATCATCTCCACCACCGCCGCCACCACCACCACCAGCTTCATCATCATCATCATAATCAGCATCTTCATCGTCGTCATCATCATCATCGTTGCCGTCCTCATCATCATCATCATCATCATGGTTGCCGTCATCATCATCATCATCATCGTCCTCATCACCATCACCATCATCACCGTCCTCATCACCACAACAACCACCATCATCACAACCACAACCATCTTCATCACCATCATCATCATCATCGGCGTCATCAGCCTCATCACCATCACCATCATCGTCCTGGTCATCGGCATCATCATCATCATCAACATCACCATCATCATCGTCATCATCACCACTATTATCACAATCATCATCACCGCCATCGCCACCACCACCTCCGCCACCATCATCATCATCATCGTCATCATCATCCGAATCCACATCATCATCACCATCATCACCACCCCGGCCACCACCACCACCATCATCATCATCATCGTCGTCGTCGGCATCACCATCACCGTCCTGCTCATCGGCATCATCATCATGATTATCATCATTATCATCATCACCACCACTATCACAATCATCATCATCACCCCGCCACGATCATTATCATCATCATCATCCGAATCATCATCATCATCACCATGATCACCACCACCGCCACAACCATCATCATCATCATCATTGCCGTCATCATCATCATCATCATCGTCGTCATCATCGCCATACCCATCACCATCATCGTCATGGTCATCAGCATCAACATTACCATCAGCATCATCAGTCCGTCCATCAACTTTTTCTTTAAATTGCTTCTCAAGAACCACCGGAATGATTACAATTACATTTTGCGGGAAGCATCCTTTATGACTAAGAGGTTCAAGGTCCTTTAAAGGAAAATGATCGGCCAATTTGCCGGTGGCCATCTTGGATTTTGGCCGACATTTAGAAATGTCTTTAAAAATCTTCTGCAAGGCGCGGACACCGTTTGAAGGGATCGATTCAAATCTCACGAAACATCATCTAGGACAAAAGCTGTGTCAAGTTTGGTCAAGGGAACCTGATTGGCCAAATGGTCTGGTGGCCATCTCGGATGACCTAGATGTACGAAAACAACTTCTTTTCCAGAATCGCTGATTGCATCGGGTGCACATTTAGGAGATATGAATAGGGAATACGTCCCATTAAGGATAATTAAAGGGCAGTTGATACGTAAAAATATTTGGCGGCCTTGTTAGATTGTTTATCTGATGGCTTTTGAAGCCTCAATTGGTTTTATATAGCTTTTTGACTTGCTAATTTGAAATTAACCACTTTTGAACCTGGCTGATAAATGGCTTGGCGGCCATCTGGAGCAATAGACGAATTAAATATCTTCTTCTCGCGGACCCTGGCTGCGGTCGACCAATGAAAACGTAGTATATTTAGTAGCCATACTGTATTTTTTTTATTTGATTTATTTGTAAGCCACATTTTTTAGTTTGCTGGTTTCAAATTTGCACTCTCAGATAAACAGTGTGATGGCCATCTTGGAACATTTTACCGCCAACACCTCCCATACTAAACCAATAGGAAATTTAATATGTTTTCCCGAGAAACATTGGACCGATTTAGATTATTTTTGGCAGGAACATCCCTTTGACAATTTCTTCAAACGAAGTTAATCGATGCATTTGTCCGGCAGCCATCTTGGATTTTGCTCGATTTTTAGAAACCTTTTTAAAATCGTGTCCGACACCACTGTGGCTGATCGATTCAAAACATGATCTAGGCTAACAACTAAACGAAGTTTTTAAAAGGAAACTCGATTGGACACATTCTTCGGCGGCCATCTTAGATGACCTAGTTTTCGCGAAGATGACTTTTCTAGAACAATTGAACGGATCAGTTCGAAATTTGAGAGACAGTATTAGACAATAAGGTTCACTCAAGTGTGTTCATGATAAGTTAGTTCGTTACAAACATAGCTGCCGTCCACCAATCAGAATTCAGTGTTAGGCGATCATATTTGTTTTAGGTATTTTGAAGTAAAAATGGGTTGTCGGGGTGATTTCAAATTTTCCACTTTCGAAACTGTCGGATAAATCAGGTTTCTTATCATCTTAGATTTTCCTCATGACCAAAACGGCCATAGTAAAGCAATGGGGCATTTTAAATGTCTTCTCGAGAACCACTGGACACGATTTTAACCAAATTTGGTAGAGCATATCCTTATTATTGTTGCAATTCTGCCTATGTTCCAGATGGTAGATACAGCCACACCGACACCCCCCCCCCCCCCCCACCCACCGACACCCCCCCCCCGTTCAATTATCTATGGGCGGATTGTATCCCTAAAATTGCTAATAGTTTGTATCTCGTACAGAGGTGATCGTTTGTGACGTGTCCTCCACTTTATTATTACAGAGCAATGTGCAAGTATATACCCAGGTGCTGAGTGCCGCACGTCTGACTGCCCAACTGGCTGGCCATATAGCTATAACTACTGCACAGGACCAAATCAGAAATGTTGTATTCCAGAATCGGTACTTGCAACCACAACCACAACAAGTGCGACCAATACAGCTACTGGAACATCCACTATAGACACAAGTAAGTAGACGTATTGTCGTGGTACTGCGTGTCAATGCTTCATTAGAACAGGTGGGCATTTAACCACGTGTCTTATGGGAACACCGCCGTCAACCATAGACGTGTTGATTGTATCATGGTCTTCCATATTCTCGCGGTAGCCACGAAATTTGAAAGTTTTTTATGGCCCAGCTCCAGAGATTATATCAAGCAAACAGTGAGACAGAGTCTCTGATCATCTCCCGAGAGTATATCCAGCAACAATGAGACAGAGTCTCTGATCACCTCCTGAGATTATGTCCAGCAAACCGCGAGATAGAGTCACTGACCAGCTCCCTAGATTATGTCCAGCAAACATTGAGACCGAGTCTCTGATCAGCTCCCGAGATTATATCCAGCAAACAGTGAGACAGAGTTCTTTTCAACATTATAATTTTCTATTTTACTCACTAATAAGCAGGTCATATAAAAAAGGAGTTATTTGGGACCATCTTTCACTTCCTAGTTACAATGTCCCATACGTAACAACCGATAGGGGTCCAGCAAAAAATCATATTGCCACGAGCATATGGAACCCGCGAGAATATTAAACGGGAGTATATGATAGTTGATGTTCGATGGATATCATATGCAATAGTTCAATGCTGTATTTTTGCAGGTGGCGTTGAGTGGAATCCCTCTTGCGGTAGAAGTGTTATAGCTCGACCCGGTGCATTTTTGCCGAGCAGTCGCATTACAGGCGGAAGAGCGACCTATCATGGCGAGTGGCCGTGGCAGGTATTTCATCCACCCATCCATGCACCCGCCCACTCAACCATCCAACCATCCATCCATCTATCGGACTTTTTCCGTATCACCATAATGGAGGATACCAATTGCTAGGTCAATCATATGACGTCATGAGCTTGCCACGACCTCATAAGTGATGACGGACTGCATTGTTGCACGAATTCTATGTCTTTACTATTTAACAAACATGCAGTTGAATATTTTGAAACTAATTAGTCTGGACGCTGTTGCTGCCATAGGCCTCTGTTAAATTAAGGTCAACATCTTCAACGGCATACCTGTAGTTTTCTGGAAATTGATAGTTAGGGAGCTGAGGGATCGATCAATCCCAACACGGGAGCGGAGTTGGTCAAGCTTAGCGAAAGATGGGATGGGCATAGGTAAAACTAGATTCCTCCAATTAGCAATCAACTACGTGACGTGTAGGATGCTACCGTGATCAATGACGTCATGAATGGCGTAGCTAACTTCGCCACGAACGCTTAATTCACCTTTCCAGTTTATCAATCCATCATATGACATCATAATCAACTAAGTGACGTGTATGCTAACGTCATAATCATGACGTCATGAATGATTCGAAATAGTCCGTCTTTAACTCTTAATAGTCCGCCATGTTGCACAAATTGTATGTCTTTACCATGTAATACACATTTTGTTGAATAATTTGAAACTAATATGATTGGACGCTGTTGCTGCCATAGGCAGCAACAGTGCCCGATCAAATTAGGTTCAAAATATTTAACAGGTTCTACGTATACCTTTTTGGAAAATGATAGGCAGCGAGTTCAGAGATCGATCGATCCCAACACATACGATGTGTGGGTGGAACATGGATAGGGAAGGGCGGGACATAGCTAACACTGGAAAGGCCCATTGATTATCTGTATATTTTTCTGAAAATCGAGTCATGGAGCTCCGAGATCGATTGATCCCAACACGGGCGAGGTTTGGGTGTAGAGATGGTCGGTGCATAGCTAAACCTGGATTCCTTCATTACACCACATAAAGGCTGATCTCAAATTAGAATTAAACAGAAGAAAACTTCATACTGATGTGTACGAATTGTATGCCTCTGATGGATTTTCTGCTGAATATTTAGAAACTAATTTGACTAAATAGGCAGCAACAACACCCAATCAAACTAGCCTGAAAATATTCAACAGCCTGCCTGCCTAATTACCATGAAAATGGGAGTATGCGAAGTCAGGTTTCTAGAAATATAAATCAATCATATGACGGCATAATCAACTACGTGACGTGTAAGATAACGTCATAATCAATTATTCATGAATGGCGTACCTAAGATCGTCACGAACTCTTAATTGATGACGGACTAAGCTATGTTGTACGAATTGAATGTCTTTACTATTTAATAAACCTGCTGTTGAACATTTTGAAACTAATTAGTCTAGGCGCTGTTGCTGTCATAGACAGCACAAGCACCCAGTCAAATTAATTTCAAAATATTCAACGGCTTACCTGTGTAGTTTTCTGGAAATTGATAGTCAAGGACTTCGGAGATTGATCGATCCCAACACGGATGGGTGGATCTTAGCTAAGTATGGGCGGGGCATGGCTAAAACTGGATTCCTGCATTTGGTAGTAAATGCATATGCAATGGTAGAAACGCAAATAACTTTTGATCTCCGAATCGTCTTCCACATTCAGCAGATTAAATCCTCCATTTGTAAAAAGATAAGGGGCCGTGGTGGTGCTGGGCAGTCCACAGACTAATCAAATATAGCAGAGGAAACACTAATTAATAGGCATAAACAACACCCAATCAAACTAGCCTGAAAATATTCAACAGCCTGCATGCGTAATTACTTTGAAAATGGGAGTACGCGAAGTCAGGTTTCTAGGAATATAAATCGATTCCAATACCCGGGAAAGGTAGGAGGAGCATAGCTAGAAATGGGCGTGTTATTGTTAGGAATTGATCCCCGTATTCTTAATGCTCTGTAAGGTGGTCGTTTAGGAAGGACATTGTTGCGACTTGGTATATGATCATTAGATATGACTGGATCGCTGTTGTACTTTCCACACTAGGTGTTGATGGAGTTACACGGCAGCTTTATCTGTGGCGGCACAATCATAGATAAACGATGGATACTCACTGCCGCCCATTGCGCCGTCACGTAAGTCATAGATACCACATCAAATGAACTTGTGAATAATGAATTAAGGACTATTGCGCGCATGCGTGCGTGTGCGGTTTCTTGCGTGCGTTCGTGCGTTCGTGCGTCTAAATGAGTGAGTTTTGGCGCGTAGTTTTGTTTAAGAGTGAAGGATAATGCCTCCTACAATACCTCGATACAGCCTATGACAGCGTACGTCCCGATCTTGAATAAAATATTAAGTGGGTAGCATAAGTTGGGACACATTCAGATCAGCCGAACTTTTTGAAATTAACTTAATTGGCCGTTGTTGTAAAGGCCTGCCAGTCAAATGAATTTCGAAATATTCAACTATTCGTTTCAAATTGCTTAACAATTTTTTGCAGCTGAGCAGCGTACTAATTCACGATGTGTAATAGAAAAGAAAAACACTAAACTCTAGGCAGGTCTGTCAGACTGGTTAGCCTGCATGCCTGCCTACATGCCTGCCTGTCCGCCCGCCCGCCTGTCCGCCCGCCCGCCCGCTCGCTCACCAGCCGGTCCACCCGTCAGTCTGTCTGCCTGTCTGTCTGCCTGTATGTCTTAAAGCCGAATGTGACTTAAGTTTAAATGCAATGGTGGGTATTCCTGGAAACAAGGATTTCCTATCTTTATTCCTATAAAATAATCAAAAATCAAAAGTATCTCTTTAAGTTCTTTTTACCATTTTAGCACCTGGCGTTCTAACATCTCAGTTACAGAAATAAGTATAATGGGCAGCTGTTGGATATTTTGAAACCAGTTTTACTGGAACCTTTTGCTACCATTTCCTATTACGCACATCATTGATATATCTTTCAATCGAGCCACAGTGGCTTAAAAAATCAACGTTGCTGAAAGCTGTTGCCGTTGCGTTCGTGTTTTTGTATATACATCTTAGGAACACAACGTGAACGCTTCCACCCGAGTGTGGTATATACATCTTAGGAACACAACGTGAACGCTTCCACCCGAGTGTGGCGAGGGTCCCTTCAATAGAACCAGAGTTATCGAAAAATGTCTTAAGAAGAAGCAGCACTTCATGCTCGCATTAACGCTTACGTCTAGCGACCCGTGGCTAAAACGTTCGTCTCTCGTCTGTAAGGGTTAAGCGGCTACTCTTTCTTTATTACGTTTCCCAACAGTGATGACGACCAATCTAACAACTTTATGTTCGTTGCTGGCGAGTATGACCGAAGTGTGAACGAGGGTACAGAAAGAGAGTACCACATTGAGAGGCTGTTAGTACACGCGCAATACGACACAGGGACAAGAGTAAACGACCTAGGTAAGGATCCTACACATTATTTATAGACTAACATCTCCTAGAGAGATTATGTGACTACTGCATCTAGAAGTTTCTGCTTCATTGGCATATCAATCAAACCAGACATCCTAGGTATCTATTGAAGATTAATGAATATAATGACGAGATCAAGCCTTAGGAAAACCTTCACCCACAGCTTACATAGTATAGCTGCTGGTAGCAGATCAATAAACCGGCATGCACCTTAGTTAGTGAGTTAGTGAGTCAGTCACAAATGTATATCACGGGCTGAATATAAAATACTGATTTAATTCGTTTTAACACAACACACGAACTTGCCTTATACGAGGAATATCCATACTTTGGCCGGATAAAAGAAGCCGGACCTGCATCGTATCAAATTTTGGGTTTGAGGATATCTCAGAAATCACTTGTTCGCTTTAGCTCAAATTTTAACACAGGTGTGGGCGTGACCATATGTTCCCACAACTTTGGGTCGAAATCTGAAAATATCCGGGTCACATATCTACCTAAATTATATCGACCCTGTTTCTTAGCCCTTTCATGCCTTTGCCGGGCAAAACAGGCCGCTGTAGTGGTTTTGAGGAATGTCCGTTTGCAGGCCAAGTGAAGACTACTTTTTGAAAGCTAAGCACTGAAATTACTGACTCGATAATCGAGCCAGTCATTCCAGTTGGTAACCTTTCAAAATAGAGTCTTCTGTTTGCTGGCAAATGGACATTCAATAAGCAAATAATTAGATTTCTAAAATAATCATAAAAAATGTTAAATATCTTGGCCAATGTTTTCCAATGTCTACAATATGTCATCACAGGTTAGACCATTCAAATGATCACCACACACCAGATCATGTTGAGTATTTGCAACTAATGGCAGCATCAGCTTCCAGGCAATTTACTTTTAAAATATTCAAACGCTTACTTAAATATGGGATATTATGATTTCAACACTGCATACAATTTGATCAGAACACGGCATTATCTAGGTACTAATTACATTACTATTTACTGAAACATGTTCTTAGCAATTAGCAATTATTTTTTCTGGTAATTATTTTAGAAGTTTACAAAAATAATTTGATTTTAATTAATACCCAAAGATTTAAGTAACCCTGAATACTTTTAGCCAAATTTAAATATTACTAGCATTTGGCTAAATAAAGGGATCATTTTCTAGCTTTACCCTGTCTGGATAAGGCCCGCCCACTTTGCACCTGTGTTACCAGAATCCAAATGGACCTTTCCAGAGTAATGACGTCATATGACGTCATACTATGACGTCATACTCAGTTAAGCGGCTTGTAGGATGACGTCATAATCATTACGTCACACGTGGTTCTATACGGTTAGCCTTTAACTCTTAATAGTTCGACACGTTGTTAAGAATAGTATGTCTCTAATATTTAATAAACATTATGTTGAATATTTTGAAAATAATTTGACTGGGCGCTGTTGCTGCCTATGGCAGCAACAGCGCCCAGTCAAATTATTTTCAAAATATTCAACAGCTTAGCTTTATAATTTTCTGGAAATTGATAGTCAAGGAGTTCAAAGATCGATCGATCACAGCACGAGCGAGGTGTGGGGTGGAGCTTAGTTAGAGATGGGCGGGGCATAGCTAAGATGGAAAGGTCCTTTTCAGACTAACTATACAGGCAAACTGTAGAATATTTTGGAACTAGTTTGATTGGGGACTGTTGCTGCTTAAAGAAGCAACAACACCCAGTCATGTAAGTTTCAAAGTGTTAAAGAGAATGTTTATGATGTAAATTTATCAAACGTAAACGATACGTGCGCATGCCAGAATTTTCGACGTCTATTGATATGAATACAAAATGGACAGACCCTAGCTAACTTTAACTTCACGAATGGCCGGATCTATGTCTAGCTCAGCACCGCCCATATGTTGCCCATTTTGGGATCGATCGGACATTGAATTCCCAGAATCCAAATATCGAGGTGAGTATACAGGTTACATATTTCAAAAGTAATTTGTCTGGGGGCTGTGGCAACAGTTCATTGTCAAAGTACTTTCAAGCTATTCACCTTGATGTGTATTGAATTGTAAGTTTAATAAAGACGTTAAATTCCTACACTAGTGACATACTTTCGATTTTCATTTTTATCCGTCACTCTGTTTGTGATGTTAGCTTAATAATGATGTAATATGTTATGGCGTCAGATAGTTGAGTGACAGATCGGATCCTCCGGTGCACTCGTAGACTGACTCTAGTATATTATCTTTGGTACCATGTTGGTGTTCTTGTTTTTCTTCTAGCCATGGTGAAGTTAACTGAAGATATAGAATTCAACGATTATATACAACCCGCTTGTCTGCCGAGCCCAGGGGAAGACTTCGACAATATGATGTGCACCATCACTGGATGGGGCACAACATCTTTAAGTAAGATGTTTAGTAAAGGTTCTTAATTATGTGGCCTAACTCCCTTAATTTAGGTTCACGCGACGGTGGATTATCTCCCATTGTTAGGGATCGCGTAGAGGGAGATTATCTCCCTTAGTTAAGTTTCTTGTACACGCAGACTATCTCCCTTAGTTAAGTTTTGAGTACAGGCAGATTATCTCCGTTAGATGATGTTCAGGTACAGGTTGAGTATCTCCCTTGCTTAAGGATCGCGTGAACGTCGATTATTTCTGTTAGTTAAAGATCTTGTGATGATGGATTCTCTCCCGTGGTGAAGGATCCTGGGAGGATATGTTATCTCCATTAGTTTTCTTTCAATGAATGTGTATTTATTAATTAGTAAAGGATCAAGTACGGATGCATTGTCTCATATAGTTAGTGTCCCCGTGAGAGCGGATTGCTACACTTAGTTAAGTGACGGCAGATTATATCCCTTAGTAAGGCCCCTGTGAGAGCGGATTGCTACACTTAGCTAAGTGACGGCATATTATCTCCCTTAGCAAGGCTCCTGTGAGAGCGGATTGTTACACTTAGTTACGTGACGGCAGATTATCTGCCTTAGTGAAGGATCAAGTACGGATGGATTGTCTTATGTAGTTAGTGTCCCTGTGAGTGCGGGTTGTCACACTTAGTTAAGTGACGGTAGATTATCTCCCTTACTAAGACTCCGGTGAGGGTGGATTATGGCCATTACCTATCTTCGTGTAAGGGTGAATTATCTTCTTTATTTAAAGGTATACATTCACACCAGAATGTCTACAAATACAAAATAGCAAATATATAGATGTATAGGCTTAAGTTGTGTGCCTCAATCCAATGACACGAAATAAATCTTAACATATGAAGATTTCTCTCCATATAAATTAATATAACTATTTTACTTGTAAATTTGAATTAGTGAATCAAATCCCTAATTCAACTGCTTACTTCGCATCTGAAAAAACTAAATTTATACGAAATGAAACCAGCATATAATAAGATGTATTTCATATTAAAATTAGTACACTCGCTTAATAATATCTCGCATATGGAACTATCTAAATCGGGATGCATCTACAAAACTATTAAACGTTGATAAATGTTGATGTGAAATGTCACATCTTGTGAGATCCACTATCTTTGATGCTGATGTTTTACTAATCCTACGTGATTTCCCTGAACAGATGGAAATGACCTGGAGCGTATGGAGGAGGTGGAACTACCAATAGTGAATCACACATCATGTCAAACCAGATTCGGGGAAACTAATTTACGCGAATATCATGTATGTGCGGGATTCCCTGAAGGCGGGTACGATTCTTGCAAGGTAAGATGCATAGAAAATTAAGTTCTCATAAACCACGTAAATGCATAAGAATTTTGAAAATTTCCAGCCAGCAAAAAACAATAGGTTCAGATAATATGGCGTTGACAAATTAAATCTAAAATGGCGTCTGCGTGTCTAATTAAAATATCCATAATGCAACAAATAGCCTATAATTTAGCTAAGAAATCTACGTTTTAGAATTTATTAGAATCGTAATGACTATTTATCACGCACAGAATGCATTGGGGTCCATTTAATATAAGCAAAGGGTGGTGGTGGCGTGGGACGACGGCTTTGTGTATCCAATGCAAACTAGTTGTCCGTCATGCAAGGTATAATTTAAATTCAAATGTGTATGCCCTCAAAGGTCAATATCCTAATGGGCGAAAATTTTAGTAGCGTGGCATACTCCAAAAAGGTGACAGTGACAGGAAAGAGTTAGCATAGTATGTCATCCATATTGGTTTCACAAGGGTTATTACAGTATGGCATCCATGTTGGTTTCACAAGGGTTAGTATAGTATGTCACCCCTGTTGGTTTCACAAGGGTTAGTATAGTATGTCACCCCTGTTGGTTTCACAAGGGTTAGTACTGTATGGAATCCATGTCGGTTTCACAAGGGTTAGTACTGTATGGACTCCATGTCGGTTTCACAAGGGTTAGTATAGTATGTCATCCATGTTGATTGCATAAGGGTTAGTACTGTAAGGTCATCCATGTTGGTTTCACAAGGGTTAGTACTGTATGTCATCCATGTTGGTTTCACAAGGGTTAGTACTGTATGTCATTCATGTTGGTTTCACAAGGGTTAGTATAGTATGTCATCCATGTTGGTTTCACAAGGGATAGTATGTCATCCATGTTGGTTTCACAAGGCTTAGTACTGTAAGGTCATCCATGTTGGTTTCACAAGGGTTAGTACTGTATGTCATCCATGTTGGTTTCACAAGGGTTAATACAGTATGTCATCCATGTTGGTTTCACAAGGGTTAGTACTGTATGTCATCCATGTTGGTTTCACAAGTGTTTGTACTGTATGTCATCCATGTTGGTTTCACAAGGGTTAGTATAGTATGTCATCCATGTTGGTTGCATAAAGGTTAGTACTGTATGGTCATCTATGTTGGTTTCACAAGGGTTAGTACTGTATGTCATCCATGTTGGTTTCACAAGGGTTAGTATAGAATGTCATCCATGTTGGTTTCACAAGGGTTAGTACGGTAAGGTCATCCATGTTAGTTTCACAAGGGTTAGTACTGTATGTCATCCATGTTGGTTTCACAAGGGTTAATACTGTAAGGTCATCCATGTTGGTTTCACAAGGGTTAGTACTGTAAGGTCATCCATGTTGGTTTCACAAGGTGTAGTACTGTAAGGTCATCTATGTTGGTTTCACAAGGGTTAATACAGTATGTCATCCATGTTGGTTTCACAAGGGTTAATACAGTATGTCATCCATGTTGGTTTCACAAGGGTTAGTACTGTACGTCATCCATGTTGGTTTCACAAGTGTTAGTATAGTATGTCATCCATGTTGGTTTCACAAGGGTTAATACAGTATGTCATCCATGTTGGTTTCACAAGGGTTAGTACTGTATGTCATCCATGTTGGTTTCACAAGTGTTAGTACTGTATGTCATCCATGTTGGTTTCACAAGGTTTAGTATAGTATGTCATCCATGTTGGTTGCATAAAGGTTAGTACTGTAAGGTCATCTATGTTGGTTTCACAAGGGTTAGTACTGTATGTCATCCATGTTGGTTTCACAAGGGTTAGTATAGAATGTCATCCATGTTGGTTTCACAAGGGTTGGTACGGTCAGGTCATCCATGTTGGTTTCACAAGGGTTAGTGTAGTATGTCATCCATGTTGGTTTCACAAGGGTTGGTACTGTATGTCATCCATGTTGGTTTCACAAGGGGTATTACAGTATGTCATCCATGTTGGTTTCACAAGGTTTAGTACTGTATGTCATCCATGGTTGTTTCGCAAGGGTTATTACTGTATGTCATCCATGTTGGTTTCACAAGGGTTAGTACTGTATGTCATCCATGTTGGTTTCACAAGGGTTAGTACTGTAAGGTCATCCATGTTGGTTTCACAAGGTTTAGTACTGTAAGGTCATCTATGTTGGTTTCACAAGGGTTGGTACTGTATGTCATCCATGTTGGTTTCACAAGGGGTATTACAGTATGTCATCCATGTTGGTTTCACAAGGGTTAGCATAGTATGTCATCCATGGTTGTTTCACAAGGGTTAGTACTGTATGTCATCCATGTTGGTTTCACAAGGGTTAGTACTGTATGTCATCCATGTTGGTTTCACAAGGGTTAGTACTGTAAGGTCATCCATGTTGGTTTCACAAGGTTTAGTACTGTAAGGTCATCCATGTTGGTTTCACAGGGTGTTAGTATAGTATGTCATCCATGTTGGTTTCACAAGGGTTAATACAGTATGTCATCCATGTTGGTTTCGCAAGGATTAGTACTGTAAGGTCATCCATGTTGGTTTCACAAGGGTTAGTACTGTAAGGTCATGCATGTTGATTGCAAGGGTTAATACAGTATGCCAACCATATTGCCTTGACAATGGTTAGTACAGTATGCAATCCATGTTGGTTGCATTATGTACCTCATTGGGAACATCAATAGGCCGAGGGACACCTTAATATTTGACCCCGGGTTATTTTGGAGTCGAAACTAAGTCATGAGCAATCATTCTCGAGTAGCGTTCGTAAAAAAATAGTAGCACGTATAGCCATTTCTTGATGGTTTAAATCTAAATTTGGCAAATATATTTCTAGTGACATTGTCTATTAGATGGACGAACATGAAGTGAATGCATCCTAAACACCTAGAGTTATGATGACCCTTGCACATTATCGCTGTATTGAAACCGATGACATTTGTTAAGTATTGGATCATATGACAAATACATTTATCGCTCATTTTCTTATTCTTCAATGTAATAGTTGTAAACTTTCAGGCTGGCGAAAATCGTGTTAAATTGCCGACATATTGCAGCGATACCTCCTCTTATTTATTTGGAATTGTCTTATTGAGGTCTATGCGAAAAATGGAAAAAGGAAAATAATTTGTTTATTACTATATATATTTGGACCCAACTGGATTGGTTGGCAGTTTGGATATAAGCTACCAGTCAGATAAAAATTAGGTCAGTTTGATAAAGTAATAATACAGATGTGACACAAGTACTATCTGGTTAGATTACTATTGATTTCAATGTGGAACTATGTCTTTGACCAACACTCTCCACAAACTAGGTCAAACTGACCGAGTCTATATAGAGCTAGTAGCCTGGGCTCAGATTGTCTCACATAGCAAATTTCGTGCACATATATCAAGACATCCTGTCCGAATTCTTTCCATAGACCTCAGTACTTAATAGAAGGCGGTTGCAACGCTATACAATATTGACAATTTAACACGATTATCACCTGCTACATGTTGCTAATACCAACAATCTCACAATGTTTAGAATTAATATATTGAACAATAAGAAAATGAGCCACAAATGCATTTCACATGGGATTCAATACTTTAAAAATTACATAGGTTTCAACACAGAGCACATTTGCAATGATCATATTCCGGCCTCTGATTTAAGGACGTATTCACATAATGGTCATCCTTCTAACAGACAGTGTCACTAGGGACATATGTGCCAAATTTGGTTTTAAACCATCAACAAATGGCGAGACGTCCTACTATTGTTGACGAACACTGCTGGAGAATGGATGGTCGTGGCCTAATTCCGACCCACAACTTGCACCAGGGGGTGGGGTTGGGTGGGTGGGGTGGTGGTGGTGGGGTGGGTTGGTGGAGGTCGTGTGTGTGTGTGTGTGTGCGTGCGTGCGTGCGTGCGTGCGTGCGTGCGTGCGTGCGTGCGTGCGTGCGTGCGTGCGTGCGTGCGTGCGTGCGTGCGTGCGTGCGTGCGTGCGTGCGTACGTGTGTGTGCCATCTGGCCTAGTTGTGTTCGCAATGACCTATATAATGCAACTAACATGGATGACACATTGTAGTACATTCTTACTGTCAAAGTTTATAGAGGCATCTGTCTGAATTCTTCCAGTCATCTATTTACGGTTTTCTAAGATAATGAACACCATTTATAACTATATACGTGCGTGACTGGTCATTTCAGGGTGATTCCGGCGGCCCTTTGGTCTGCCATGCTGACGGAGTTTGGAAGCTAGTTGGTGTCGTTTCTTGGGGAGATGGTTGTGGCAATCCAGACTCTCCCGGTGTCAACATGCGTGTGTCGTCCATGTTGAATTGGATCAACTATGTCAGAGCTCGCTTTGATTAACCCTTCACAGCGGAAATGTTACATTCCCAAATTTAGTTTTATTAAGTCTGCCAACTACTGTTCATTTTCGAAACAATTCTGCTGTAAAACTATTGCTGTTAACTACTCTAGTGTCAAATTAACTCTTTAATGACCAAGACGCCAGAAACGGAATTTACCGTAGTCTTGCTCTTGAACAATGTCCATTTACAATTCAAGAGAATGCAATTTTTCACAAATTTATCACATGAGTAACTGGCACTGCGACAGAGCCAATCATCCCAGTGGTAAATAAAAAACATATTATTCTCTTGACCTGCAAATTGTCATCAGATAAGCAAAAATTTTGATTTTCGGCACCATTGATCTATTGACTGCCAAGGGTGCCAACACGGCAATAACTTCAATGGGCGATGATATCTCTGGACCTGCTGAATATTTTAAAATAATTTGACTGAAAGATGTTGGTAGCGTAGCCTCCAAAATCTTAAAGTCAAGTGTTTTCAAAATAGTCAGTAAATCCAGAGTTAAACCCCATTGGCAATGTAGTATGTAGGAATTCATCAAGCAGATACTTAGCGGAAGGGTTAACTATCATAATACGCATACTTTATTAAGGATATATAAATACTGTATTCTTTTATCAACAGAATAAAGTATTACATCTTCGTTTATTCTTCTCATTCTTCCTACGCATAGTTATGTTAATTTATGAAACCTCGATTTAAGTCAGGATTTAGACCACACGCTCACACACGCACGCGCACATGCACGCACAGACGCATGCATGGGCGGGCGCAAGCAGGCACGCTCGCACTCACTCACGCACGCATGCACGCACGCAGGCACGCACGCACGCACGCATATGTCACATATCCGAGCACAGGATCACATTGAGCTAAATATTATAAGACGGCTTAACCCTTCCAGAGACACGACCATATCTTATAGTATGTTGTCTTAGAGTCTAAATCCGGATGTAAGGTTCATTTTTGGAAGGCATCGGGGGGGGGGGGGGGTTGTGAGTGAGAGGTGTGGGGTGAGGGAGGGAAGGATAGAGATGTAGATGTCGAGGTAGACGGAGAGGGACAGGGAGGGAGGGGGTGAAGGAGTGGGAGAGCGAGGAGAGGGAGAGAGAGAGACCGAGAGGGAGAGATGGTGGGCGAGAGGGAAGGAGAGGGAGGGAGACGGAGAGGAAGAGAGCGGGAAGGACGGGAGAGAGATTGAGAGGGAGAGCGAGAAGTAGAATGGGGGTGGGGGTGGTGGAGAGAGAGAGAGAGAGATGAAAAGAGAGGGAGGAGGTAGAGATGGAGAGGAGAGAGAGAGGTACGGATGCGGTGGTGGTGGAGGAGGAGAGGTGGGTGAGAATTCGTATAATGGCGCATAATACGACCATTGTAATATCCCGAAAAAAGGATTATTTATATAATTATTAATGTTTCTTTGTTGAAAATAACTAACATAGGGAGATCGGGATATGGTACGGAAAAGCGGATGAACACCCAGCAGTGATAAATAAAATTGCATAGAGGAAGACAGCGTGTAGCCGCGTAATTTCAACAAATTCGCGATGTTGAAAATTGTTCCGTAATGCCTTCCGCCACAGACAGTTCCCATTAACCCAACTTCATTTGCTAAAAGGCAATGCTAGCTTCCAAAGAAAATCTGCTAATAATTTGTCCTCATTACATAAGTTATAATTAATGGTAATTGCAACAAGTACATTAATGATTGTAGTGTCATATATGCCGCTCTTCTCCCACACGCAGGGGAGAATATTGTAATCGTGTCTGTCTGTCTGTCATGCTGTCTGTCTGTTTGTCTGTCTGTCTGTCTGTCTGTCTGTCATGCTGTCTGTCTGTTTGTCTGCCTGCCTGCCTACCTGCCTGCCTGCCTGCCTGCCTGCCTGCCTGCCTGTATGTCTGTCCGGTGCTGTATCTAAAATAACTGCTGATCCGATTTGGATTGGATATTCCAGACATCGTCTCTGATCCAAATAGCATAACCTGGATCCAGATCGGATCAGATTCTGGAACTATGAATATCTCGGAAAGTGCATGGCTGCTTTAGTTCAGAATTGTAACTCAGGATACGGTGTGGCAATACAATAGATTTCCATACATTGGATATGATCCGAAAAAATCTGGAAAATAAAAATATCCGAAAATATTTTACGAGTCGAGGCCTACAGACTATACATGCTCATGCTGGATTTGCAACGAAGTGTTTTGTTATTTATTATCGTTAGCACTCCAGCACGGTCTGAGATTGCAATTTATCTCTGTTTAAAGCCGACATGAACGGACAGGTATGGGGGAAATTACAGGCAGGGAATATAGTCAAAACGCCTGCTATCAGTCCTTCTTAGCTTTTGCCCAACGTGACTTGTCCTCATCCACACTCTTTATCTTCCTCAGGTCCATTCTTGATCTGAGTGTACAGAGCCCTGCTTTCTTGAGGTCGCTTCGCAGCATGCTTAACATATTTATGCAATGGCGTCCTCTCCTAGCTTTGTGATTTTGCATGGCGAATTGCAAGGATCTCTCTCCTGGTGTGTCTCATGGCATGCTTACTGTATGACCGAACATGGACAATCTTTCCTGGCTGATCTTTACTGGGTGTTGAAATATGTATTATCATTGGACCTTTCAACGTGTATTCATCTATCATATAACGTAATATGATATCATAATCGACTAAGTGGCATGTGCGTGCGTGCGTGCGTGCGTGCGTGCGTGCGTGCGTGCGTGCGTGCGTGCGTGCGTGCGTGCGTGCGTGTTTGTGATGACGTCATACTCATGGCGTTGTGAATGATTCGAAATAGGTCGTCTTTAACGTTTAATAGTCTGACACGGTGTACGAATTTTATGCTTTTATCATTTAATACATATTCTGTTGACTATTTTGAAACTAATTTGACTGGATACTGTTGCTATCACAATCAGCCACAGCGCCCCGTACTGCTTACTTGTACAATTTTCTAGAAATTGATGGTCAGTGAGTTCGGAGATCGATCGATCCCAACACGAACGATGTGTGTGTGTGTGTGTGTGCGCGCGCGCGTGCGTGCGTGTGTGGAGCTTAGATAGCGATCGCGGGGCATAGCTACAACTGGAAAGGTCCATTGTACACGTGACCTCAATTAAAATGGCGATTGACTCCCCCCGTTATCAAAAGCTTGCCGTTGCTGATCCATACGGAGAGTCTTTGTTGTCAGGTGTTAGATGAAAGATAACAAGTTAACATTGTATCTCCCGTTAGATGGATTTATGGAGGGACTCGATTCATGCCTTTGCCGGCTGTTGTTGTTGTTGTTGTTGTTGTACGGGTAATCCTCCTCTTGATAGGAGCGCCCATGTAATGGGGATTAACTGTTCGAAATTAACGTCAGAATATTTAAATTGTTATAATTCAACATAGAAAAATCTAGAAAGTCAACTTATTTATAGTTCATGAGGCAAAGTTAGATAGCCTAATAAATGAAGATGTAGATTTAAACACACGGTGAAGAACGAATTAGTTCTGCGTGAATCTGCCGCGTTCGTCCTTTCATTGTTCCATTTCTCCAAGCTTTGTAAAACTATCTGCATTTGTGTTCAAGGTATGGAACTGTGAGATGGAACCTATATCATAATCTTAACGCCTGTATAACCAGCGTTATACCCAAAAACCTAATCCACCTTGCGTCACGTAATCATATCAACATGATATCCGAAATTATCGCCCGTATTTCATACCTTCCATGGATGCTGCTATGTTGAGTTGTTGAAAAATTTTCTGTGAAACTATTATTATAGTTGTTTAGACACGTGTTTATTTATTACATACGTAAACACTTGATAATTTTTACAGATCTATGCACAATCATCAAAGATAAATTGTCGATCCCTGAATGTGGAATTTCAATGTATTCCCCACTTTATAGAAGCCCCAATGCGGCATTGCCCACAGTGGAGGAATACTGTTTTAACTATACCCCGCCCATCTCTAGCTAGGCTCAACCCACACTTCACCCATGTTGGGATCGATCTATCTCTGAATTCCATGACTCAAATTCCAGTAAACTATACAGGTAAGGTGTTGAATATTGTGAAACGAATTTGACTAGGCGCCCACCCCAAACCCGCCCCACCCACCACCACCAACCCATCCACCACCCCACCCATCACCCCCTCCACACCCACCCACCCACCCCCACACCCCACCCACCACCCCAACCCGTCAAATTAGTTTCAAAATATTCAACAGCATATTTCCGAAAATGTTGGTCCTGATCCCAGGATGACTCATAATAAAGAAAAATTAGTTACCTCTCCAAGATGTCGACATTGTTTGAGTGTAGCTTTCGTGACTCCACAAGAACTGACCAGAGTGACGTTGTCAGCGACCGTCAGTTAGTGCTGTAGAAGTGACCGAGATGGTCACGAAAGCTACACTCAAACAATTTCTACATCCCGGAGAGGTAACTAATTTTTCTTTATTATTATTCAACAGCATGTTTATTAAATAGTAAATACATACATTTCGTACAACAGCGCTTAGTCCGTCATCAATTAACCGTTCGTGACGAACTTACCTATTTCATGCGTGGCGTTATTGATTATGACTTCATCCTGATTATGGCGTCATACGAGTGATGGATAAACTGTAAATGTCAATTGTAGGGCATTCCATTCGATCAATATATCCAAGACGTTATTCCGGATCAGATGAGACAGTAGGCTAGATACGCTAAGGAAGTAATATGATTGCGCATCAATTCCTCGTATTCCTTAGACCGTGTTCACACACGCAATTTAAACCGGAAACTTAGTGACAATTTGCCTAAGCATCAACAACTTTATGCGCATTTGATTTCAAAAATGTATTTAACATAGTAGTTGTTGTATTACATCGAAATGTGGTCTAGCGTATGAACTACAGTCACTAAGTGACGTCATGTATTCAGTAACACTTTAATTGCCATATTTGTCACGAGAAATTTAAATATCTGCTTATTGAATGCCCATTTGTAAGTGAAAAGAAGAGGGTTTTTTTATTTACCGCTGAATGGACATTTCTATTTTTGGCTATGCCCCGCCCATCACTAGCTAAGCTCCACCCACACCTCGCCGTGTTGGGATTGATCGATCCACCAAATGCCCTAGCTATCAATTTCCTGAAAACTATACAGGGAAGCTGTTGAATATTTTGTCCTGCCTATGGCAGCAACAGCGCCCAGTCAAATTAGTTTCAAAATATTCAACAGAATATTTATTAAATAGTAAAAGCAACCAATTTGTGCAGCAACGCATAGACCGTCTTCAAATATGCGTTAGTGACGTACTTATCGACGTCATTCATGACGGCATTCATTATGAAGTCATTGTACACATCACGCAGTTCATTATGACGTCATATGATGAGTGGGTACTCTGGAAAGGTGAATTGACTGGTTATGTTATCAATCCCTTCATTACAATTTGAAAATTAAATTGAAAACAATAGACATCCTTCGGTGTGGAGATGACCATTCCTCAAGAACACGAAAGAGGCTGATTTTGGCCGTCTTCGTAATGAAAGACTTAACCCTTTAATGACTAAATTTGCTAAAAAAAATTAAAATATATACTTATTGAATGCCAATTTGAGGGCCAATTATCTCGCTTATCGGGCCAGTCATTCCAGTGGTAAAATTTAAAAAATAGTCTTCTCTTGGCCTGCACATGGGCATTCCCTAAGACCACTGCATAGGCCGGGTTTGGCCGGATTCGTCAAGAAAGTGTTAAACAAATTGTCCCTAAAGACATTTAAAGTACAGTCGTCTCATTTCGGCTAACCAACTAAATTCTAGTTTGAATCTAGTTTTAGTCAAATTACACCCTAGTCCCTGTAGAGAGCGCTTGAAGCTGTAACAGACACATTCTTTCACCACCATCGGACCGTACAAATTACGTCGTAATTCATCGTACGTTACCTCTGGTTGTTTTCTCCCAGAGAAGCCCGCGCGCAGTCGCAGAACGTAGTTTTCACTCAGCCAATGAAAATGCGCGTTACGGTTTTCTGTCGATTTTGACAGTCATCTGCCACTAACGTAAACCCCATTCATAAAACGTGGAGGCTATCATCGCTCCAAAAATGTCCGCGAATTTTAAATGCTTTTTCTTCGTCTAATTAACTTTGATCACAATGTAGCAAAGTATATGTTGGAAGATCTTATGGCTCCTGTTCTACTACGCATTCGTTTATGTAATCCCGATTGAACAATCGCTTAAGACTGCAAGACACCAATCTTCGTACTGCAGCTGATGTGGTAGTTTGGAGTAGTATTTTTCTGAACGCTTTCACCACTGAAATCCTAGTATGTTCATATGAAAGCCCCCGCATAATTAAAGGTAACGTCTTTAGTACTTTGGTAACTAGTTTGACTTAAACTGTTTGGCTTAATTATAGGTAGCAAACCACATTCCAGTCAAATTAGTTTCAAATCATTCAACATAATATGCTTGAGCTCATACATCATAACTGATCTGTTGTTGCATCTGGTATGTAGTGGTGTGATTGGAAAACTGAGTTCTTTTTATTAAGCTCTAAAGCATTGGATTGTGGATTGTGTAAGCATAATATTATCAAACAATCATCATATCGAAACACCCATATATTGAATGGAGATTATTTTTTTAACCATTGAAACCCACAAAGTGACAAACAACTATATCGGTCTAGTTTCGGACATGGTTGAATGTTTTGGGGTAGTCCGACTGGAAGCTGCTGTTGTCATAGATAGCACCCCACCCCACCCTTCAAACTGTCTTAACCCTTTAACACTCACATCGGTCAAAATCGGTTTCTGCAGTACGTGGTCCTAGAAATGTCCATTTTCAGACCAAGAGAAGCCTATTTTTGAAAATTTACCACTGGAATCATTTCAGTGGTAAATTTTCAAAAACAGTCTTCTCTTGGTCTGCAAATGGGCGTTTTCTTTGAGAAAATTGAAATTTTCTTTAACAAATTTAAGGGTTAAGGGGTTAAAACATTCAACAAACTGTTGCCTACACCAGAGGGGAATCTTGCCTACACCAGAGGAGAATGAGATTGATCCTTTAATCCTTGAAACCCCAAAGCATATCCTGAGCTTTATCTAATAAATGTGATCTGCAGAAATTCAGCAGTAAGATAGCACATACAGGGTTCGTGGTCGGGTTTGTAGACTGACTAAGCCTAAATCTAACCCCAGAGACCCTGAAAACCCAGTGCTAATTATATGTCTAGTTAAACACTAACCATACTAATTGTTATTATTGTATTAATCTATACTTAATGCACCTGTATTATTATCATGTATGTATTCCTTCAAAGTAGCCACTGCAGCTATCTGGGCTAGTGTTACTCCCTGTAAATGTGTGTCCATTCTCCAACACCCAATTATATATAGTGTTAGCTATACTACCAATTTTATTTAGTGTCAACTATATGTTTAGGCTCTGACATGGCTCAATGTTTTGAAGCTAGATTGACTGGAAGCTGTTGTTGTCATGGACAGCATCAGCCCCACTTCAAACTGTCTTAAAACATTCAACAAAATGTTCCCTACACACTGGGGGAATGAGATTGATCCTTTAACCCTTGAAACCCCAGTGTCAACAATATTAAGCTAGCTTCAAGATAGCCAGTATGGGCTTCTATGCTAGAGCAACTCCATATAAATGTTGTGTTCTCCAACACCCATGTAACTAAGTATGTAGAGGACTAACCTTAATCCTTTAACCCTTGAAATCATAAAGTGTCAACTTTATGTAAGGCTTCTGACACGGTGTGTTAATGTCAATTTGCCGGCGAAAATAAGGATATTGTTTGGAGATTTAGCTCTGGAATGACTGGGTCGATAACCGAACTCAGTGATTACACTGGTTAATTCCCTAAATTAGCCTCAGAATCTTGCCTTGGAAATGGACTTCAATAAGCAGATTTCAATTTTCTTGAAAAATCCTGACCATTTAAGGGTTAAGAATGTAATATTGTTTATATTTCATCCAATAAACCAGCTATATGAAAAATACATCATTCCCCACAGACATCATACATGTGTATTTATCACTCATCATCTCATTTGACTGCCTGTTTTTCCCCCACAACACAATCATGTTGACAATAGCAGTGTGCATTTCAGCCTGGCTCTTCAGTACTGTGTGCATTCTGGATGCTAGCCAGTTGAATTTGCTTAATTAACCCTTTAATGGTAAAGATTGGTTAAGAAAATTGTCAATTTTACTTATTGAATGTCCATTTGCAGGCAAAGAATTGAAAATGTGTCCCTGGAATGCGTGGCTTGGTTCTCGAGCCAGGCATTCCAGTGATAAAATCATGAAAATATACTCAATACCACCGCAGAGGCTGGTTTTTGTCGGCTTGACCATTAAAGGGCTCTGTTAGTTGATGCAATTTCACAGTGAGCATGCCAATCATATATGTTTTGAACCTGTTGAATAGGAATTTGACATTATTGGTCAGTGGTCATCATTTCATAACCAAGTTTTTCCATTTTGGGCCTAAATTCTTTCATTCTTTACCTAAAATGTTCATGTTTCCTGTTAAAATGTTCATATTTGGAACCTAGATATCAATTCTTCATATAGAAATGTTTGAATTTCCAGCCTATATTCTCATACGGTTGCATTTTGCATCCATATTTTGGGTTACTGATCAAAGCAGTTGCTTTTTAGTCCAGATTTTCGTGTTTCCTGTCAAAGGTTTTGTATGTTTCTTAACATTTCCAGCTAAAATTTTCACATTACTACTCATTTGAAATTTGTTTTACCCTTTTGAACCCAGATATATGCATATTAACTACAAGAAGTTATACATTTCTGGGTAAACACCTACTTATAATCCCAAATTCACAGATTTCAGTAACACATTTTTGCATTTCACATATATTCTTGCATTTTAGGTCCACATCTACTGATTTCCTGTTACATTTTAAACACTGGTTGATATTTGATGAAATGTTCCAATACAAATTTAGAATTTTTAGCCCATATATATGCATATTAACTGTCAAAATACATATATTTCTCTGTAATCCTTTGCTTTTAACACCAAATTCACACATTTCAGTACAAAATTTGTGTTGCATTTCAACATCAGTTTCTGCATGAAGTACACATTTCCATGATTCCTGCCAGAATGTGTATTTGTAACCTAATTTTAAATGTTTCTTATTCAAATACTGATATCACAGGCCACTGAAATTGTAGACTGACATCTAAGGTCATCCTTAAATTATTGTCTGTTTGTATTAATTATATAATATAATATAATTTGGATATATAGGCATTGGATACAATTTAAGAATTGGAAAACCATTGTAGAACACTTATGAGCTTAATTAAGTCTTTCAAAAATGTATGCAAAATTTATGATTGAATACCTATTTTGCTGAATATTTTGAAATGAAATTGTCATGGTTTCCTTCAGCAATTTGTTTGAGGTTGCCATGTGGTGGGGGCATGCTACCCTAAATTGGAGTTGGGTCGGGCTGGTGGGGGGGGGGGCGGTGCCACCACCTTGGATAAAACCCTGGTATATATTACTGACTTAGGATCCAAGCACAAAATTTACTTGGAAAATTCTGCAACTTTCCTGTGTTAGGCCAGACCAGTTTAATGATTTGTTTGCCTGCAAATAGACATTTCTCATGACCGGTTCGGCCATTAAACGGTTAACAAAACTACAGAGAACAGAGTTACAGAAAATTCTGAGGAATTCTGAGTGTTTATGACATGGTTGCCAAAAATTGTTAGATGGAAAGAAGGTTAAAAATAATACCTTAAACTCGCAGCTTTATTTTTTTCTTAGATTTATAGGGAAAAACTAAGTTAGGATGGTTTGTAAAACAAAACATTAAATTGGTGGTTTTTGCATTGAAATGGAAAATGTCAAATACATGGATTCCTGAACAGTACACTAATATTGTGGCAAATACTGATGATATCCACATTCAGTTCAGCGTATGTCACATTTGAGAATGGGTTTAGTAGTGTTCAAACATATTGTCAGAATATTCATCAACATGGGATGGCCTCCTGATATATATTATTAACATATTTTCACTCAATATATTTATTTAAATTAACTCAACCAGGCAGGTGGTACAGTGGCCATTATTCTTTCTTCATTCTTTCACTGTACATCACCAGCCCCACTCAGCCACTGTAACACCCAGGATATGAATGTGAAAATGGCAGGCGAAGCGTTACCTCTTGATACATTGGGCTGGGTAATTTAGACATTTGCTCTTTTATCCAAGGTTGTGCTTATATTGATAAATATGCCATCAACCCACACCCTTTCCAACAATTCCATAGTTATTTTATAGATTTCAATGGCTTTCCTGGGGATTATGACCTCACACAAGAAGTCAAATTGGAGATAGCTCCCCCCCACCCCCTAGCTATGTGGCAGAGGGTCTGTCTGGAGTTACGACGTCACGGAGGATTAACCCCCTGCCAGCGAGAGAATGTAACGGCCATGGAAGAGACTCCGGTTGCCAGTGGTCTGTAGAATCCGCGTCTAGCCCCGACTACTTGGTTGCGCGTGGCAGTGTCATAACAGAAATCCGTGCTCCGGGTATCTTTGAATGAGAAAGAATCGATGATTTGATAAAGCGTCTATGGAACGGGGATATGATAAGAGGGGTGGGGGGGGGGGAAGGTACTAAGAGGCCAGAAGCAGGTTTCCAGACACATTACACCAATATATAAGTCATTCCAGTTGCCAATTTTCTGGAGTGGGCATGAGGACTGCCTATTGGCTGGACAACAGAAAATAATTATTTTTGTAAATTTAACTGCGAAAATTGTAATCTTCTTGGAAAAGATCTAGACCGTTATGTTGATACCTATATCAGTATCAAGATCCTATCGATAGTTATCCACACTCCATAATCGGGTATTGTTGGTTTTTATTCCTGCCTGTCTATTTGCAAGTCGCGCTCGCCCGCCCGTATACCATTACCATACTCGTGCGTGGGTGCAAGGATTACACACTTATTTCTTGATCCGGACCCCGGAAATATCCGATAATGGATGATTCCAGTATGTCCATCAATCATATTACGTCATATTCAACTACGCGACGGGTATCGCAACGTAACAGGCAATGGCGTCATGAGTGACGTAGCTAAGTAGGTCACGAACGCTTAATTAATTCATGACGGGCTAAAAGTTGATGTACGAGTTGTATGGCGTTCCCATTTAATAAATATACCGTTGAATATTTTGAAACTAATTTGACCGGGCGCTGTTGCTGCCACATGCAGCAACAGCATCCGGTCAAATTAGTTTCAAAATTTCAACAGCTTACCTGTATTGTTTTCTAGAAATTGATAGTCGGGGAGTTCAGGAATAGATTGACCACACCACGTGCGAAGTGTGGTTGGAACTTAACTAGAGACGGGCGGGGAATGGGTAAAAACTGGACTATTCCATTAACAAACACGATACGCAAACTGGATAAGTTGGGTCTGCAATCGCTCATTGCTTTTGTTTACCTAAACTATTCTCATGTTAAAAATATATATGCTTTGTGCATGAGATAGTTATTGGTAGCAGCATTGTTAACTCAGTAACAGTATGCGCTTCAACATTCTTGTAATAATAATAATAATAATAATAATAATAATAATAATAATAATAATAATAACGACTGTGCTTAGTTAGCAGTTGACGGACAGTTGCTTCTGTTTCAAACTTCCTACACCGGTATATATGCTAGCCGTCTCACGTCGGCGATTACACAGCAGGAACTGAGCACTGATTGGACAGACAATGGCCATATCAGCAGCAGCATCCTCAACGTGTCCAATCCGTGTCTGCGATGCTCGCTGTAGCAGATTCACAGTGGATAACGCTTTATTGAGCGAATTGTCCAGGTAGATTACTGCCGTATAGCTTGCTAGAAGAGCGACAGCGAAGAGGATACTGTCTCACTAGTAAAAGTACCGGTGGACGTATTGGAAGGATACTTAATTTGTTGCGCGTGTTTGGAAACATTTACTGCGTACACAGCATTTGTTTTCCTGTACAGGAATCGACTATACTTTTCAAAAAAGAGAAAATAAGATACAAACTGGGGAATATGTATTCAGTTGGTCAAGTCAGCGTACTATGTGTGTTAGTTATGGTTTTCGTTCAAGCAGCTTTCTGTAGTACTGGGTTTGATGACAGCGGGATGCAGTCGGATTTCGGTGCTACTGACGCATTGGGAAGCACAAAGTTCCAAGACTGGCGACAGCTCATGCCCACAGCATACATCAAACGTCAACAGATGCGCTACCATAGCGGTGCCGGGAGAGGCGGGTTCGGGACATACAACCGTAACGGGGATCGGTTTGTGAACTGGGGTGCGTTGCTGGGTAGTAGTAACTCGTTTAACAAACGCGACCTGGAGAATTTCAAGAGAAACTTTGCGACGTTCTATCCTACTGGTGCTGGTTTTGGATCGTACGCTCCGTGGGAGCGCTTGGCCTTGCAGAATTGGCGGGGCACTTTAGGAAAGAAGGCCGCCTCCGCAGCGCACGCGGAAGAGCACAGCTCCCGCTAGGTACGTATCACCAACCATACAGACACACCCTCTTCAAAGCGCCGCATAACCTACGGAACCAGAGATATGTTGTTCCGTAAGACTTAACCCGCAGATTTATTCAAGAAAAATATAATTAAAAAAAAAAAATTAACGTATGAATTATTAGGTCGGCTATTGAGCCAATCATTCCAGTGGTATATTTGCAAAAATAGTCTTATGTTTGTCTGCATATTGCCATTTCTTACGACCCGTTTTGGGTCGGCTTGAGTACTAATGTGTTAAGACAGTTGGTTCGAAAGTCATATACTTTTCTAAGCCATTTCTATTGTAAGGGGTACACACTTTTTCGATATTTTGATAACTTGCTCTTTAGGCGACACAGAGATGAAAAACCCCTAAAATCCTGAATATGGATCCTGAAGTGGTGACATATACAATATTTTGAACTTACTTTGACTGGAAGTTAGTGCTACCTACCGTCGACTAAGACAGCAGCATGACCAACATCTTTATGCCAAAGTAATTAAAAAATAATCCACAGCTTGACGCTGGTTTTCATCGACACTACCATGCTAACTCAGCATCTACTGAGACAATACCGGCCACTTAGCCCGAATTCACCTTTCCAGTGTATCCATCTATCATCTGACGTCATATGCCGTCATAATCCGATAAGCGGCGTGTAAGATGACGTCATAAACATTACGTCATAAATGATTCTATATGGCCCATGCACATGCTTTGAAAATATGTTGAAAATTAATTTGACTAGATGCTGTTGCTGCCATAGGCAGCAACATCGCCCAGTCAAATTAGTTCCAAAATATTTAATTGCTTACCTATAAAGTTTTCTGGAAATTGATAGTCAGAGAGTTCAGAGATCGATCGATCACAGCGCGAGCAAGGAGGGGGTGGAGCTTAGCCAGTGATGGGCGGGGCAAAGTTAAAAATGTAAAGGTCCATTATCACGATATTACCAATGTGTCTATGCGTCCCGATGAACGACATCCGCTTGCCAATACATCGTCTAAGCTCGGGTATATCATATAGCGACACATCGCTAATTTGTTATCGCGCTGGTACTCAGAGCGATATCGTGTGCATCCATACATGGCGTCGGATAAAGCCATGGGATAACTACGATAGAGCCTCAGGGTCTCGAAAAATAAGGGGCCACAAATAGAAAACCCAACTATTATCGCATTCTAACTATCTCACTTATACGGCCATTGTATATGTAGGTTGTTCAATGTTATTTTTCCAGTTGGCTGCCTTTATTTATATCATCTTGCACAGTATCGAGCTTGCTGTAGTTGTGCCACGTGGAAAAAGGCTGTATCTAAGCCTAGAGGAGACGCCATATTAATTCTACTTCAGTTGTTGCGCCATGATGTTTTGCTACATGTTTCAATTCTAAACTGCCAGAAAATAGATTTACTTGGCTGGCTTGATTTAGCATTACTAGTTAGCGGGGCTGTCATTTTGACTACCGGTGGAGGTCTGCGTGAGGATTTAGGTTGTGGGATCTTGCAGGGTAGGTGGGGTTTTAGAATTGTGCTTAAGAAAATTTCCCACTACTTTCATCTTACGTCTTTGTGACTGTCGTGGCGATAAAGGTCGAACACCTATTGCTAATGTGATGTCAGTAGGCATGGCAGCTGGCTCATTTGGGCTAGGCGGGGATTCCGTAGTGTCTACATGTATACAGATTTGTTGGCATTACCGGAAGAATTGTCTGTGGATCAGGATGGCATATCTGCCAATGAAAAGGAGGGGAGGTGTTGGTGTTGGTACGTTTGTGGGTTTACGTAGGCGAGGTATCTGTCAGCGATCTGGGGACGTTTGCTGGGCTTAAGATTGAGACACCACCGTAGGAGTAACTGCATCGATAATAGGAGGAGTTATGTCGTCTGATTTTCTGATCTGTCTTTCTGGGTTTAGTGGTTTGGTAAAGCAAGGAAAATGCTGAGATGACCTATTCGCTGTTTGTGTATAAATTAAGTTCATAATAGTGCATCATGCCGTGTCAGTTGATCTAGCACAGCTTCTATTTATTCCGGCAAGAGACTAATACAGTTCAGTGCATGGCATTGCAAGTTTGAAAACAGCTTTTTAGTCCCCCACCTTTGCGCCAATAGCCACAGGGAAGGATTATCCATCATCGTGTTATTGTAATACGATCATATGATGGAACCACTGTAGAACCGTAACGTATCATTTATGGAAAACGTTCATTATCCTCGCAATAGCAGTGCTTGCTTCTTGGTGCAGGTGGTTATGGTGGTAGTTGGAATTTGTCTTGTCGGCCGGATGTTTCAGGTATTTTATTCCGCCCAATGTTTGGACCTGACGCCTCTGGTCACACCGACTTACTATCTTTTGTCATCGGCTTACATCGTGGTTACCGTGTTTGAATATGGAATATGTCTGAAATTAGTGATCCTGGCAGATAAGTGGCATTTAATATTTAACATTTAATCAAACAATTTAAAGCAAATAACCATATTGTTTATCAAGAAATCCAAATTCTGTATTGTGTATCTTTAGTTCTCCAGTGTATCCATCTATCATATGATACCATTATCATCTACGTTACGTGTAAGATGATACCACACTCAATTGACCACAGCTGAGATTAAAGAAATAGATCACACAATGCAAGAACAAGTTAAACATATAAAAAGTCTGTATCGCCATATGACTTATATTCGTACTTCCTTAAACTATTAAGAACTGAATTAAAGGTATCACTAATCATAATTTTCACCAATTTGAATAGGATGAAATGCCTACAAATATGGAAAAAATGTATATACTTGTAATCTATATACAAATAATAGAGCGAAAGTGTGCCATTTCTATCTATGCCAATACTATTTTTAGCTATGTCAAGAACATTTCTAGCTATGTCCAGAGCATTTCTAGCTATGCCAAGACCATTTCTACCTATACCAAGAACATTTCTAGCTACGTCAAGAACATTTCTATCTATATCACAAACAGTTCTAGCTATGTCACGAACATTTCTCGCTATGCCAAGAACATTTCTAGCTATGTCACGAACATTTCTACCTATGAATCGGCCACTCTGCACGCGAGTTGGAATTAGTTTGTAACTTGAATTCCCAGAATCCAATGTTCACGGTAGCAATACAGATACATTGGTGGGCTCAATGACGCCTGTATTTGACACGTTAGAGAGAAATATATTCACTCACAGATAAAGCCATTAATACTACATTGTGTAAATCCATTAATTAATTATGGTCGCGCAGCAGGAGCGGAGAATAAAATAGTACGAGGTAATTTCCATAAATGAATTTCGAATACGTTTTATGCCATCTTTATACTAAAAAAAAGAAATTGCCCTGACAGTCGCATCTGCGATCTTCATTTCTACCGAATAGGCAATAAATAGTTATATTATTAGTGGGGTCATTGCCTCGTTCCGACCTATAATTCAATAATCCTACAATACCCTATATTCATTGTAAAGAGGAAACGTAATTAGTCTTATTGCAACACATTTCGGTCAAGCTATTTTAGACATGTCCATCAGATTTCATTAGGTACTTTATGCGAATCAATATATAGGGGCGCCGGAAGCACTGGGGCAGCGGGGGCAGCTGCGCCCGTTACTCTTTGGGCAGGAGGCCAGCGGGGGCAGCTCTGCCCTTTACCCATTTCTATGTGAAAATTGAGTAAACTTTACTTTGGAACTTTAAGCAGGATTTTTAGAATATTCAAAGCAGACTGAGCAGTTGTAATAAAGTTCGATTGTGTTTACATTAACACAAGCCCATACAGTAGCAGGGGAGGGTGGGGGGAGGGGCTGCTTCTAGGCTGAGTCAAATCATCAACGCGAACGCTATTTATGTAGTGGCATTTACATGTGACATGTTGACTTTTTTAAATCTGTAAACGTTTCGTGTATCTTTGCAAGTAAAGATAAGATACATAGTCATATGCTATTTGAATTTTGAAGTGATACTGGTCCACGCTCGTTAATGCCTTGCTTAGTGGGTAAACTAGTATATATGTGCAATGATTGGCGGCTGGGTGCAGCAATGTGGATATTAGAATTAACAGCAACTCTTAAACTCACATTTTTAATTGATGTGTAAAGCAAATGCAAATGTAGAAGTGCAATGTCCGTGGGTGTATTTGAGGAATGTATTTGGGATTTGTTGCCCAACCCACCCCGCACACAGACATATATAGCATGAGAGGAAGGCGTGGCTGGGGACTCCAACGAAAGAATGTAAAAATTAGATGCACTTAGAAGCCATCTCCTGTATTGCCTCCATATCTACTAATAAATATAAATACCATCGTAATAAATATCATCTTCTTGGAGTTTTTAATACTGTGACACTTATATGAGTATGAGCCACCCCACCCCCTCACCGCTCTCCCTCCCCCACCCCACCTACCAACTCGTATGGTCGTGATACACATGTTTTACCATGTTAAGCCCCTTGAGTGCTAACCATAAAACATGATGACACCATACACACGTAAACAAACCAGACATTTGAAGGCTTCCTTTGAATACCCCGGGACAAATGTACACGCCAAATGTACACGCCAATATGCTAAGTAAGAGGCTGCGAAACGATAATTTAAATTACTTATTCCATGCACACTAGCTGTTGAATAGTTTGTTGCTAATTTTACGCAGTTGTGTTGCTATCTCATTGGTCTATTCCTCCAGGATATGTCCATCGCATTCTTTAAGCGAGTCCTTAAGAACAGCTGGGCAGGAAGGATCCATAGGGTCAGATCCATGGTTTGTCCCGGAAAGCTGCTTGATCAATTTTGTTGTTGGCCATCTTGGATTTTGCACTATTTAAAAAACTTAGATTTAAAGACCTTCTGTGAAACTGCTTGACATAAAACTCAAGAAACGTCATGGTCTTCATCTAAGGTAAGAGCTGAGCAAACCTTGTTCACATGTTCAACATGAGAGGTAGATTTGTCTTGGATAACCTATAGTTTTCACACAAAAAACACTTTTCCCCTGAATCGCGCTGATTGCAAATATAATTAGGAACTAGGGTCCAATTAAATATTTTCAAGGCAAACTGTGCAGGTCCACGGTGTCCGTGCAGACACATGCGCGAATTCATGCACGCTCAACGTGTGCATCTGAACAACAACCCGCCCGCCCACTCGCTCACATTGTGAATTGAGAATGTGTTCAATTGACCAAAGAATACATAAGTTATTCGATTAACATTGCTCTAACATTTATAAGTAATCATAAGAAACTCAGAATGCTGGAAATCGATTCGCGATCCTGCACATTTCTTATGGTGGTTAGGTAGGTGGGTATCTCCGAACACTCTTCTATGAGAGGCGGGGAGGGGGAACACCCATTTTATATCTTCCTACAGACAATGCCATCCAGCGTGCCTCTTTGTGGAACCTGTCCCCGCCCCTCAAATTTGCTTCCGGCGCCCCTGCCAACATACCTTTCTACTTTATCCATACATCATATGACGTCATAATCAACTACGTGACGTTCAGAATGAAATCATAATGAATGAAGTCATTATGACGTCATGAATGACGTGGATAATTACGTCGCGAACGCATATTTGTAGACGGGCCATGCGTTGTTGTACGAATTGCATGGTTACCTGTATAGTATTCTGGAAATTAATAGTTAGGGCATTCTGGGATCGATCGAGCCCAACATGGCGAAGTGTGGGTGGAGCTTAGCTGGAGGTGGGCGGGGCATGGCTAAAACAGGAACGGTCCATTCCTCTCGGAACTCAGACGAGAGAAAAAAATGGGAATTATAATCTAGGATAATCCGCCATCTTTATACCAGCTCACGTTCCGTACATTTTCACAGACACATTAAATATGATTAATGATTAACCATTCACCCCCATTAACCAAAATAAAAAAAATCAATAACAATACAATAAGTAGGCTATTATGCTGAATATATTTTTTGAAAATAATCTGACAGGGGCTATTGCCGCCTACGACAACAACATGGTTCTGCGGAGAAAATAATTTCCAAAAATTCAACAAGTTACTGTATTATTGTTTTGAAATTGAGATACTGGTGCTTTAGTGTTCAGAGCATTAATACAATCCATGTGTATTGTACTCCGGGCCGTTGGTGAATACGTGGAGTACATATAGTACACCGTTAACCATAGCGCTAGGATAGTTTAATAGTAAAATTTGGTTGAGAAAATTAAAAAAATTTCTTATGGAATGTCCATTTACAGGCCGAGAGAATACATGTTTTGAACATTTATCACTGAAATGACTGGCTCCGTTATCAAGGCAGTCACTCCAGTGGTGAATTTTCAATAATTGCACTCTCTTGACCTGCGAATAGATATTCAATAAGACCATAGCAGAGGCCGGGTTTGACCGGTATGGCCATTAAAGGGTCATTGTTGAAGTCGGCCAAAGCCAGTCTCTTCAATAGTCTTGGTGAATGGCCATTTGCAGGCCAAGAGTAGACTATTTACCGCTTGGTACATTTGCAAAATAATGTTCTTCTTGATTTTCTTGAAGAATTTTAGCTAGTAAGGGGTTAGAGATTATTTGGCGATGAATTTGACTGAAACCCATT
>CM067363.1:37401880-37456880 GCA_034401795.1 Chaetoderma sp. LZ-2023a | reverse complement strand
GTCGTATTTATCAAACGCAAACGAATTTGCCTAAGCCCTAATGTAGAAAAGGAAATGATCCCCAAGATCTGTATCCCTAAGTACATTTCATTATTTAATGATTATTAGGTTCGTTTTCGCCCATTTAACACCCGAATTCCCAGATTCTTAACTTCAACGTAATTAAATACAGGTAAGCTATTGACTATTTTAAAGCTAATTTGACCGGACGCTGTTCCAGCGACAGCTTCCTGTCAAATTAGCGTCGATATATTCAACAGAATAGTATTTGCGTTTTCGAATTTGTGTTCAAACGGCTTTAGTTTCTGTTTCTACGTGTCGAATTGGTTTAGGATAATACGTTTTGATCCAAAATAAAATATTAAATACATAACGGTAATATTACAGAAATTCCTGCTTACCGTTTAATTATTAACGATAACCATGTGGTAAAACTATGGCAGGACCCGAGAGACTATTTTGAGAGCGATAAAAACGATCCTCTGGAGTAGGACATTTGGGCCCTTTTCCCGTAACTCCTATACACATCAAAGCGCGATTTAAACTAAGGCCGTGTTCTCACGAGAGAGTTCATCAGGAATAACACCATGCGTTATAGTATTGTGGGTTTCCTGATTAAGTCTCTATGGAGAACAAGGCGTTATATTACCTACATATATCTACGAGTCACACTCTGACACCGAGCCCGCGAACGCTGTGCTAGCGCTGATTTGGCTCAACGCACTTTCAATGAATACGTTCACATCAAGGGCGAACGCGAAGGCATCTCTAAATTGGTTAGCGCGGAAATTCACGCGTATTGCTCTCTGTGGGGATTTTAAAAAAAGCCAGCGCAGCCAATTCATATTATTGATATGGCAACGCATGCTTTCTGTGTTTCAGAGGTCGCACATTCGCTCACTTTACCGCGTCTGGTGTGGACGAGGGGTTTGTGCGAAAATTCGCCCTGCAAAAACAATGTTTGTGGTGGGAGCAGTCGTGCTAGCAGTCGCGGTCGCGGCCGTGCTTAGTGTGAATAGAGATTAAATCGGGAATAACTAACGCCATATCTCATGGCACGACGTCGGTTTCGGTTAATAAGAACTGCGCCTTAGATATATCGGCCAGCGTTCTTGTTTGACACTCCAGGAATAAATATGTCACTTATTTCACAAAATGAATCCCACACATGCGGCGGTCTATCTTTCGATATATCGGCCCATTGTGTCACATACTGGCCTGGGAGTACTTCAATAAACTTGAAACTCGTTAACGCTTCACCATGGGAGCGCAAACATCTGTCAGGTTGCGTTACCGGCAGCATTTTCTCTCACTCTCCACCAACTAGCGCTACAGTCCTCATATTACCTTACTCTCCGTGCGGAAGTGCCACAGTCCAGCCCATGATTCTCTTCTACCAGTGTGGCTGCAAATAGATAAACTATCAATTCATCTCAGTGTATCACACCCAGACGTTATGCAAGGTATATGGGGAACATATTTACATTCTTATTGGTATATACTAGCGGTGTTAGAGTCAGTGTACATATTTATAGCAGGATTTTCTTCAGATTCACTAATAGTAGCAGCAACAGCAATAGAAGTCGTAGCAGCAGCAGCAGCAGCAGCAGCAGCAGCAGTAGCAGCAGTAGCAGCAGCAGCAGCAGCAGCGGCGGCGGCAGCAGCAGCAGCAGCAATAGTAGTAGTAGCTTTTGTTATTGACAAGCATTAGTTCTATGCACCCTGTCATTGACGACGCACTGGCACTAGGATACAGCTCATTCATCATCTGGAATGTAATTTTTACCTTTTTCAATTTTCGACCCGAGCCGGGTTCAAACCAGTGAATTCTATGACACCTTCCGGTTAGCGCTTGGGAGGCCAGTAGCTTACCACTGCACCAGCACCCAGAGGAAAACTCCTCTTTCACTGCAGTAGCTTTCAAATATCCGCCTAACAAGCACACGAATCGACTGGAATTGATGGTGTACATTTCAGATATTCTTACTTTAACGTTTGTCTGAGATCCATTCGACTATAACAATAGGCACTCGCAAGTATGTAGTTTTTATTATTGTCTAGCATTAGTTCTATGAGCCCTGTCATTGACGACGCACTGGCACTAGGCTATAGCTCATTCATCATCTGGAATGTAATTTTTACCTTTTTAAATTTTCGACCCGAACGGGATTCGAACCAGTGAATTCTATAACACCTTCCACCTAGCGTTTGGGAGGCGATTAGCTTACCACTACACCAGCATCCATAGGAACACGTCTCTTTCACCGGAGTAGCTTTCAACTATCTGCCTCACAACCATAGGAATTGGACTGGACTTGATGGTGTACATTTAAGATATTCCTGCTTGTACGTTTTTCGGAGATCCATTCTGCTATATCACTAGGCACTCGCAAGTATGTAGTTTTTATTATAAGCATATCTATTACAGGAAATAGTTAAGCATGCTTGCGCAATAAGAAAGGGACTTATTTGCAGCTACTAAGTGACAGGGGAAATAGATCGCCCGTAGACGAATAGGTGTTCAGGTGCATACTGCTGTCGCGTTCTATAGATCTCCATAGCGTAGCGCGCCGGGCCCGCGTCGCCCCGCGCGCGTCGCCTATCATTGGGCGAACCCCATGTAAGCAATGAGGTGGAGTGGGGTGATACTACTATAGGAGTTCGACGAGTTGGAAAGAGGTTCTACTCTGTCGAGAAATGAGCCAAGTGAACAAAATTTATACGTTGTAACAAATGCCTAAATTGGCCGCTACCATTTATTTGTTTATGTGATAATTACTGAGGCCTTAAGCAAGCATTCAATAGCAATAAAACAATCATAGTTTACAATTAAATGATAAAATGAAAATCAGTTAGTGGGCATTCTAGTGATGGGCACGTGGTCTACCAGACACAAGTACGAATGGGTACTATGACACGGGTGCAGTATGTCCTCTATTTAGGATCATATGTGGTATCTAACCTGTAGGCCATACTTCCATTCCATTGCGTAAGCTTGGGAATTCATAAATACCCGTAACATGTTGATTACTATTCCAATGGAATGGCGAGCTTCCGCTAATACCTTACGGACGCCTCGCAAGTGTAGGCCGTTTTCCCACTGGAGACTTTAAACAGGAATAACGCCAACTAAAGTATGCCGTTATTCCTGATTAAAGGAGAACTAACTTCATATCATACTAGTTATTCAAGTGATCTAACACGCAACTCGTAAACTATATATAGAATATTAAGATTGTTAATAAGATATTCAGACTTTGGTAGCTACGTGTTAATACGTTTCTACAGCCTATTCTATGATAGCTGTCATCCTTTACTTTACAACCAATCTGAACAACTATTGTATCTGCCGCGGTCTATTCACCTTTCCAGAGTACTCACCCATCATATGACGTCATAATGAACTGCGTGAGGTGTACACTGACATCATAATGAATGACGTCATGAATGACGTCGATAAGTACGTCACGAACGCATATTTGATGACGGTCTATCTGTTGAATATTTTGAAACTAATTTGACTGGGCGTTGTTGCTGCACCCAGTCTAATTAGTTACAAAATATTCAACAGCTTCCCTGTATAGTTTTTAAGAAATTGATAGCTAGGGCATTCGGGGATCGATCAATCCAAACACGGCGAGGTGTGGGTGGAGCTTAGCTAGTGATGGGCGGGGCATGGATAAAAATTGAAAGGTCCATTGGTCCATTCGCCCAGTCATAGCGGTGCCACAACAGTTTAACAGTGTGATATACAAGCAATCATACGGGTAAGCTGATGCATATTATGAAACTAGTTTGACTGCATGTTGGCAGCAACATCTTCCATTCAAATTAGTTTCAAAATATACAACAAGATGATTCTTACATATTAAAGAATGTAATGCATTGGCACTTGCATAACATCACGCACTATCGCTTGAGTAGACACAATGTCGGCGATTATTGTTCACCATATACGAGATATTACAAAAGCAGATAATTGTGATACAGATAAAGGAATGTGAGATGATATGAATGCTATGGGGTCTATAAACCATAAGCTACCAGCACAATACAACATTTGAGATGAGATTAGCATCGCTTTAGCTCGTTAGTGAGAATACGGTCTTAGTCTTCGGATGAAAAACGCTCACAAGCAACTTTTCTATGGATTTCTACAGCTGAGGTTGAGTATTACCCAACAGTATTTTGACATGATCATATTTCGCGATCACACATTTTAGGGGTAGTACACATATCACAGAATTCTTTGTTGAATTGACTGGATATACCCAAGTGACTAGACAATCTAGTTGACTAATATACTTGGGCAAAACATCTTCCCTGAAATACTTGAGCAACGGGAAGATTGATAACGTCTATTAAACCAGGTACGTGAGTGGCAACGCCTCTACCTGGAGAATCTACTTTGAAACAGAATTTCCAACACTTCGTTTGCACTAAGTTCATTTTCCTGGGCGTCGTTTTACAGTTCTTCGAAAAACTGAACTGGTGAACTGGGGAAGAATTAGTGCTTCACTCGAAGATCAGCTGGAAACACTGATTAATTACTTCTTAAATTTCTGATTAACTGGTGGCTAAATACATCGTCCACGCGGATGGTAGGCAAAAATGTTACATTTGTCACAAGAACTTCGCCTGACCCTCGCTGTCAAACGTTAGTAAACAATGCCCACGTTGAGATTACGAGCATCTCCTTTCATGGAGCTGCCTAAGTTTTCAAAAAGGCGCGACTCTCAAGATGAGGAAGCCAATCAGCGTGCGACGGATGTGATGAGAGATCAATAACGTGTCTCCGTAGACAGAACGTTTTCTGAAAATGGACAAGCTCCATCGCACACTGATTGAAGTATCTTCAATCTTACATAACTCAGTTAATATTGAGCCGATTCTGAAACCGTTTCATATTCGTCAAGCCTGGACAATTGTTTATCTAAAAAATGTAAAGATGTTTCCAAACGATGCACTATTTAGGAAACGTTATTGCTGCGTTAGGCAGAAAGCGATTCAAATCAAATCAAGACCACACAATTCAACAGTACATTTTATTTTGTTTTCAAACCGGCAACGTTATTTCTGAGCTATCCTGTAGATCGTCATGCCAGAGCGACACAGTACATATCCATTTGGACGCAAGAGGTCTAATACAAATTGTCATTTATAATAAAAGAATCCTCTTGTTGAGTATTTTGAAGCTAATTTGACTGCGAAGTTGTGTTGCCTAATGGCTAGGACTCGTGAGGCGTGTGCAAAGGTTCTCAAATTCTTATCCTTGGCCCATGGCTGCTGGGCAGTCTTATAGGTGAAACATCTAGGTGTGTATCTGAATTTATGCAGGGGACAGAATTGAAGCCAACTGTGTTGTGTCACTTTTTGGGCTAGCCAGCCAGCTAGCCAGCTAGCCAACCAGCCAGCCAGCCAGCCAGCCAGCCAGCCAGCCAGCCAGCCAGCCAGCCAGCCAGCCAGCCAGCAAGCCAGCCAGCCAGCCAACCAAGCAGTCAGCCAGCCAGTCAGTCAGCCAGCCAGCCAGCTAGCCATCCAGCCAGCCAGCCAGCCAGCCAGCCAGCCAGCCAGCCGGCCAGCCAGCAAGCCAGCCAGCCAGCCAGCCAGCCAGCCAGCCAGCCAACCAACCAGTCATTTAGCCAGCTAGTCAGAAAAGCTTATTCCGGGTTGTATTTAAAAATGACTAATCTGATTTGGATCACAAATTTTAACACAATAAAGAAACTTGAAGTGCAAGAATATTTTAGCCAGACGTTTGCCGTGATACGGATCAAATTCTAGATCTAAATCCTGCACCCACAGCTACCGAGATTCTATCGAACTTGTTTCTACTAACTTTCATTCCATTTGCATCATATTCCATTTCAATAACACTAATTATAGAATAAAAATGTTGGTCCAGAGATTAGTATGCCGTATCATTTCTCTATACTATCATCTTTCCATTTATACCATACTTCACACCAACAATACTTTTGTTAATACAATTATCCGATGATAAAGGCGGATGCCCGGCGAGAAGCTGTCATCCAAATCACCATGATAATATCTAAAACGGGATCTTTAATACTTTGTTCGCAAGTTTTGAAATGTAATCTACTCACATTGCTGGTGGGATGCTTATAAAGAAGACGCGATCGTGTTTACACGTCCCCGGGGAGTCTGACACTCCGCTGACTTCCAAGGTACGCATGTTAAAGTACAAAGGAAAATGTCTTCCGGGTGAATGTCCCTCCAATTTACTTGTCTTTATATCAAAGGGCATATGTACTGAACACGTTATTGCAGTCCATCAACATAAAAACAACTTTTCTGTAGATTGCTTATGAAATACATGCTTGAATGCGTATGTGCGTGCCATTCTGGAAGAGGGTACACGCATATAACATGTTTGTCAATATCAATGCTAGATGAACAGCTCCTATATGCAATCAGTCAATACATGAAATGGTAAAGTGACATTCATCTATTAGTTTTGTCAGCACGAGCTATCCCATGCATGACAGGTAGTCGATCCATCCATAATTATTTCACACCACAGTGCATGCACCATAACATCTCATTTAGTCACGCATTCGAATCCACATGTTGCTGTTGGCTAAGACGGCAGTCGCTTGCTATACTTCTACTCTTACCACAGAGTCACAAGACACACTGCGTAACAAGCGATCATAGATATTTGACGCAAGAACAGTTTCCCAATCAAGCAGTAATCAAATAACAACTTACCATGATAGCTTGCTCACGCGTATTCATCTTTACACTCTGGCATCCTGAAGCTACAAGTCCTAATGGAGAAGGGAGATCAGCGTGAAATTACTGAAGTCGCGTCACTCCTCTTGGCGTATCCTCGGGGACGCAGTTAATGGAGCCGGTGCCACAACGGGAGAGGACTGAAATTTGTGAACTAATAGCTAAATCTGAACAGTTTTGGATTCAGAGTTATAATGCCACACACATGTATATATTCATTTAATACTTTCGAGTGTGCGGACAAGATACGGTGTATATTTTGAAATCGATTTGACTGGAAGCCGTTGCTACCTAAGGCACCAATGCCTTCAGTTACATTATGTCTTGTCATAATACATTAAATATATGACACTAAGATTTCAAGGTTGAAGGTTTTAATTCAGTCAGAATTTTTTTTAAATGTTCAATATTCATCTTAAAATGTTCCCACTTGATTGGTTGGAAAATATGCTATTGAAAAAATTGAGCGTGTGTTTCATTCATAACGCACCAATGGCCTATTGAAATATGGAACTCAAATAGTTTGTTTAACAATTATTTAACAATTATAAAATGATATTAATTATTAGCCAATGATTTCGCAAATGCTGAATCTTATTATAGCCTACACAGATATATGCCTTAATAGGTAGTTCGTCCCTTCTCTATCCCACTGACTTCCACTATTCAGATGCCAATTTTGACGAGAAACATAGCCTACCATGAAATATTGCTATGTTGCTAAGTATAAATCAAGTTGTATTCCATATTTACACATGTGTTGGGTATTTTGTAACAAGATATAAGATAGTATTCTTCATTTACGATATGGCACATAAAAACTTGTCTGATGCCATTGTACTAGATGTTAGTATCGGAAAATTTGACATGAGAGTAAAAGACGGTACTCTTGAAGTTAACAACGATGTTAAGTTATACACATCATAACGCAGGTCATCTCAAAGCCATAATAAAACAAATATCCACCAAGTTTATTAGTCACTAGGGATAACCAACTGATATTTAATGATTCTAATTTAAAATTGCCGCCACACCACCCCCCCCCCCCCCCAACCCAACCCCTCCCCACCACCCCCCCCCCCATCGCGCCATATCTTTATCTCCCTCTCTATTGCACCCTGTCTCCCTTATGATCACCCCACCACCCCTCGCTCTCCTACGCCCCATCTCTCTCTCTCTCTCTCACTCTCTCTCTCTCTCATTCTCTGTTCCTCCCTCTTCTCTCTTTCCTTTATTCCAACCTTCGTCACACCCTTCCCCACATCTCCCGCCCATATCGTGTACGCTCTCGCTCTCTCTCCCTCCCTCCCTCCCCTCCCTTCCTCCCTCCCTCCTCTCTCTCTCTCTCTCTCTCACTCTCTCTCTCTCTCTCTCTCTCTCTCTCTCTCTCGCTTTCTGTCTTTATCTGACGATCTTTCACACTCTCTTCCCCTCTTTGCATCTTTGTCCCACCTGCCCACCCACATATTCACTCTTTCTCTCTGTGTATTCTATCTCCTCTCATCATCCCCCCACGTCCCGCCCTTCCTTCTATACCTCCCTCTCTCTCTCTCTCTCTCTCCCTCTCTCTCTCTCTTCTCTCTCCCTCTCTCTCTCTCTCTCTCTCTCTCATTATCTGCCACTCTCTCATCACTCTCTCTCTTCTCTTTCCATCTTGGTCCCACCATCCCAACCCCTTATATCCACCCTTTCCCTCTCTCTCTCTTTCCTTTATCTATTCATCTAGAGAAGCACAATCCCCCGGCATAGAACACCGGATAGTCTTAATGCGTGGCTTTAATCGGACAGTACATTGTATTGCAATTCTGTTTTCCAGGCTCCTGAGGTGTAACCAGAAGAGGAATCTCAATGCGATAATGGAGACACACAGCCATATCATACACGCATCCTGCCTGCAAGTACGAGAAATAATGTAATGAAAAACAGCGCAACTATTAATACGAAGAACGTGGGAATAGCACGACAATCCAACATATGGTGTGCCGACAAGATCAGACCGGATTTAAGTGCCGTCATAATCTGACACCTAAACGTATTTCATATTACTATTAAATATTTCCCTTGGCGACCAGGGATCTGTTGTTGGTCAAGATAGATTTGCACGATTTATCAATAATTCAATATGCGTCCATTCAATAAAGAACACTTCAATCCATCATGCTGAATATTTTAAAATTGCACTGAGCTTATGCAGGAACATCTTCCAAACGAATTAATTTCAAAATATCCACAGAGTTTGATGGTAATTCGCACTAACACTAACAGTAATCCGTGCTGGTGTCCAGATTTACGACACGCTACCCGCCTTCAAACATCGCTCTAAACGATACATCGAAACATCGCGATTTTAAGCACGGCATTTCCTGATATTTTCTAGAAAAATGCGGTAGATCACAACATTATCATCGCTTTATCCTCTGAATACATACGCAAGGTGTGGTGAATATTTTGAAAAATAAGCTGACCTGGTGTCGTTGCTGTCTCTAGCAGCAAAAGCCTCTAGTCAGCTTATTTCCAAAATATTCAACACCATTCCATTCGGGAATATGTGGCTACATGGTCTGGCGCTCGAAGTTGTATGATTGTCATGTGTACCGTCAGCTAATGCTTAGTAAAGACAGGTAGTCAATTAAAGGTGCATATTCACATCGGAATGCTTGAAAATAAAACTGTTAAAATTGCATATTTATAGGCTCAAATCGTGTACCTCAATATACTGAAACGAAATAAATCTTTTCATTCCATATAAATTAATAAATTCAAATTTGTGAAATTGAATTAGAGACACGACTCACATTATTAACTAAGAACATTGTATTGAAGGTGCACATCCACACCAGAAATACATGAAAATAATATTGTTAAAATTGTATACTTTTAGAAACTTAAATTGTATGACTAGATGTAATGACACGTAATATATCTTAGCATATGATGATTTCATTCCTTAAAAATAAATATACATTTTTAGTTATGAATTTGAAGTAGAGATTCGTGTCTCTATTTCAGTGTCACAACTTAACAATTATATTAATTCATAGGCCCTACGTAATGAAATGCTCATATGATAAGAAAGATTTGTTTCATTACGTCTAGTTACACAAATTAAGTCTCTATATGTATACAATTTTAACAATTTTATTTCCAAGCATTCGTGTGTGACTATGCCCCTTTAATGGCGTATAACTTAATATAATTTCTATGAAATTAAATTAGAGACACGAATCCTTAATTCAAATTCTCAATAAAAAAATTTATAAAAATTTGTACGGAATGAAATCAGCATATGTCATAATTATAAGATTAATATAGCATCATTACATTGATATACACAAATTACGCCTCTAAAAGTACCGAAGTTAAAGCATTTTATTTTCAGGTATTTTGCTGAGAATATGCACCTTTTCTTTATACGCAATGAAACCACCATATTAAAATATTTATTTCGCTTCTTTACATTGAGTTACACACTTTAAGCCTCTAAGAGTATACAGTGTCAATGGGCATTATGGTGTGAACACGCGCTCGTAAGGTGGCGCTCGCTCAAAGTCATACAATGAATCGAAAGTGGCATTAGTTTTTGTTGCAATATAACAGTTCTGGTGAATTATTATCGCAAACTAATCTTTATACGAAATTTCCGTCCTTGTCACCGATTTTTGTTGTTAGTTATTTTTTTTCCTGGTTGCTAAAATGCGCGTGTGTGTTCCTCAACAAATGGCGTTAGTATATTTACAGAACAATGCAATGGACACTTCCATTTTTAGCCATGCCCCGCCCATCTCTAGCTAAGCTCCACCCACACCTCGCTCGTGTTGGGATCACTCGATCTCTGAACACCTAACTATCAATTTCCAAAAAAACACACAGGTAAGCTGTTGACTATTTTGAAACTAATTTGACCGGGTGCTGTTGCTGCCTAAGGCAGCAACAGCGCCCTGTCAAATTAGTTTCAAAATATTCAACAGCATGTTTATTAAATAGCAAAGAATTACAAAAAACATACCCTTCATACAACGTGTCGAACTGTTTGAGATTTGATGACGGTCTATATGGAACCCGTTGTGACGTAATGATTGTGACGTCATCATACACGTGCTGAGCTGATTATAACGTCTTATACGGTCAAATGATGGATAGCTACTCTGGAAAGGTGAATTGTAAAGCACTCAGAGTATGCTAAACATGTCTAGACAGTGTGTTGGAATCAGACAAAAACTAGCGCCACAACAATCGGCTTGCGAAAACATAAAAAACTTACACACCGGGAGGACAGAAATTGCAATGCAAAAAGATCCATCACGACATTAAACAGATAAGCTGCATCATAATATTAATTTTTGTCGGTTTCTAGGCGAGATTATTGATGGGTGGCGAGGTACTCGGGTTGCTCTGCGAAATGGAGATACATTTCACGAATCTGACGGTGAAATTGATATATATTATAAGAACTGTTGTTAGGCAGATGAATCCAGTATTAACTACACCACAACCCATTTCTACCTAAGCTCCACCCACGCGTTGTCGGTGTTGGGATCGATCGAATCATGAACTCTCTCATTCTCAATTTCCAGAAAACTATACAAGTAAGCTGTTGAATATTTTGAAACTAATTTGATTGGATGGTGTTGTTGCCTATAACATGTCCCAGTCAAATGAGTTGCTTACTTTCCACGCCATTCATGCCGTCATTGATTATGACGTCGTCCCGCACGTCGCGTAGTTGATTCTGACGTTATATATTTAATGGATAAACTGGAAAGCTCCATTTGTTATGACGTCAGTTAATTGAGTGACAGATCGGATCCATCCATTGCGGGCGATAGGTAGGTTTGACACTATATGGAATTGTGTGTAACAAGATTCTTCTGTCACACATCTGTTCAAAGTCTGATTATTGCTAATCATGTTTAGGACCCAGAGCTATCTAATATCTGTGTGGTGACTCGTTAAAGAAACCAACGCCTGGTTCATTTGGAACCAGATTTAGCTAGCTTCAAATACGGCATAACTTACCAAATGTTAGAGATTTGATAGACAATAGTAACGCTTCCCAAACCCATGTGCAATTTCTGGTTATTTTCATTCACATCTGCGTGACCATAGCGCGTTACTACCGACGTGTATGACAAATGTAGTGACAGAGACAAGTTTCTATTATTTTCAATATTTAATCTTTTGTATTTAATTCAGTAAAACGTCTTCATTTAAATGTATTCGTGGCATATTCTATTGTGCGTGCGTGCGTGAGTTAGTCCGTGCGTGCATGGGTGCGTTCGTGAGTTCGCGCGCGAGTGCGTGCGTACGCATTTGCGCGTGTGCGTGTGTTCGTGTATGTGTGTGTGCGTGCCTGCGTGCGCACACGCGTGCGTGTATGTGCGCATGCGCATGTGCCTGCGTGTTGATGCGTGCCTGCATGGGTGTTAAGGCGGGCGGATGGGCAGGTGGGTGGGCAGGCAGACATGCACGCAGGTAGACACGTAGGCAAACAGACAAGCAAGCAGGAAGGCATGAAGACAGACAGACAGGCAGACAGGCATTCGATGTTGTGTGGGTGGGCGGGCATGTGGGTAAGCAGGTAAGTGGGTGGGCGGCCAGACATGTGGGAGGATGGGCATGTGGTGGGGTGGACAGGCAGCCTGGCAGGCAGGTGGACGGTCTGGCGCGTTGGCGGATGGTTAGGTGGACGGACGGACAGGCGGGTGGACGAGCTGGCGGGCGATGAGGCGCGTGGGCGAGCCGTCAGTGGATGGGAGGGTTCCCGTGTCGGGAATGTATTTATATAATTTATATGCACTACATCACTGTGCATAATTGCCTATGGACTGCCGTACAATTCTCCTATATAGAGAGAGTTATTCTATCCAATATGTCACCGACAGCTCATCAATAGCTTAGGACAGAATCTGGTTATCCACTTTGATTGCCCCCATGGGGATTGGCAAAAGTGGCCACTAACTCCAAGCAGGCTCTTATCGCACTTCAGTTATAAGAACTAATGTCCTCCCGGGGTCATAAGATGGATGTTATTTACCAGGAGCCCACAATTTTAGTTATGCACCGCACATCTCTAGCTAAACTACACCCACACCTCGCTCATGATGGAATCGATCTCAGGACTCCCTGAATACAAATTTCCAGAAAATTATACAGGCAAGCTGTTGAATATTTTGAAACTAATTTGATTGGGTGCTGTCGCTGCCTATGGCAAATTAGTTTCAACACTTTCAACATCATGTTTATTAAATAGCAAAGAACTATGCAATTCATACAACTTGTCGGACAGGATGCGACCACGTATGCGCTCCAAGAACTGCAACATTTTGCAGCATTTTACGCCTTTACACGGACTAAATCGAGTCATACATGCTGTAATTTATTATTACGTCATCCTACACGTCACTTAGTTGATTATGACGTCATATGATGGATGGATATAGTAGAAAAGTCAATTGATTGAATACGAGTACTAGTGATTGGTATCTATGACATGTCTTATAATTAAACACTTGCTGCTGAATAGTAACACGTGCTGAATAGAAATGTCATAACAGGACTTGTTATGTAACGAATGTAATCAGCAAGGAGGAACTATGTACTGCCAATACACTAGAGGGTTCTTGTTATCTACAAGCGCAACACCTACCATGAAACACTTTTTCAGCAACACCATTTACGACATGAAGACCAGGCAATTTAATTCTTCATGTGGTTTAGAATTTACTCTGCATTAATAAAATAGTCTTATCGGGTGCTCTTAACATACATCGTCTGCCACTGTCATGGGGTGCTGATCTGCTGCCGTCAACCATAACAACAATGCACGCAGTCGTCATTGCGATGTATTTTATTCTACAGTTGCAGGAGTAGAGACATCCCACAGCTAGAACCAGTCCGTCTTCTTTTGGCCAACGAGTTTTGTAATTAACAAAATCTGTAGTTACAAGAATGGAACTGAGGAAGGAACGGATCGCCAGTCTTCTGACCAGAGACGAGATGCCGAGATCGATGGTTTCGCGGCTCGGTGTGTTGCCGCCTCGGCTATTTCTTCCTCATTGGCACGCATACCTTTTGCAGCATCTCGTAAATAAGAAATCAAATTACTTGGTCAGGAGAGTATGATTCGCGCGGCGACAATAATAGCGTAGGCCTTACGGCTGTGCTCCAAGAACTATAAAGGAGGTGTAATTGCCAATCCTGACGCAACATGAAATGGGGCCTAATTAATAAGGAACAGAAATAGACGTCAACAAGGGCAAAGTCTTGGCACAACGTGAATAGGACCTAGAATCAGGGACTCGATAGACGACAATCAAACGAATAAATCGTGGCACATAGGTGAGGCGGCGACCGATCAGGTGGAAACGTGCCGAGCTGCAAAACGAGCTGCAAAACTGGTGATCCCGGGATCGCATCTCTAGTTGGCCGGCTGATGATCACTCGAGAGACAGGCAATCTCCTTCACCACTCGTTGCAGAAATAGGGAGCAGTATAAAAAACTAGGGAAGTTACCAATACAAGACTGAAATAAAAACCGGCCTAGACATGGCAAAATGGGACCTGTAAATAGGGACTCGATAGACTCCAACAAAACCAATAACTTCTGGGACTTGACATGAAACGACATGTACCGGTCACTGAGCTGTAATGGCGGACCAGTGGGTCAACAACTGCAGCACTGATTATTAGCTACGGAATCCGGCAACAACAAATTCAGCCAACCGACTGCTGACATTTACACTCGTTGAAGTGCCATGGTGAAGCTATCAGAATTTTTTTTTAATTGTTGAGGAACGGCACAGGGGTTAAAATAACTTAGTTTCTGTCCATGGCTACACAAGAACTTAGACTGGCGGGTAAAGCCGGTTTGTGATATCGGATCAAAGTTTTCGCTTTATTAGAATGCCTGTAGAGCACGCATCACCAGCAAACACATTTTGCAGTGGGAGACCAGGTTTGGGAAACACACTTTCGACGAACAATCTTGGATTAAGATGGGGGTAGGGACCAGGTGCGGCTTAACAGCATCACCCGTTCTCGGGATCATCACACCACCCCAAATACTGAGACAGCTTAGGACTGGATGTTGGTGAAATACGTACAGAGCAGTTAAAAGCATACTTTTTCCCAAGCCTTACCTATGTCAAATACTTCGCATTTTTGCTAGGATCTACATTGCGAAATCAATATGGCATGTGTGATGTCACGAGTAAAGTGTTGACGTGTCGCTTAAATGCCCCGGGGTCAGGAGATAAATCTAAACCGTACATATCTTTCATTGGCAATGTTTCATAATTTGGAATATTGAAAAAGCTACCAGTACATCTATTTGTTGAAGTACATACCACAGTTAAAGACGTCATTAAATATGAAGTTCACAAACACAGGTTATGGAAGATTAAGTAGAAATAAGCGTGAAAGGCAAACTCGAAAGCGAGAAAGATGTGATGCAGAAACATGGCATATTTCAGGAGATGAAAAGCGACACAGAGGCCGCCAGTTGCTGCCATGTATGCGCTGCACAAATGCGGAAGGCCATCCTTATGAGTTCAGGATGCTATATACAGACGAGAATGTCAAATACATGGCTAGTGACCTACAAGACACAGCACCATCAACGAGGATTTAAGGTGGGGACCTTAGTGGTCTTGAAGCAAAATATCACCTGACTCGCATTGCTAGAAATCGCCACCGTTTACTAACAAGACAGCGTCGGGAATCTAGTGAAACCCGAATAGAACAAAAAAAGGTCCAAGCAAGAGCATTTATAGAGCTGCCCACCTCCATAGAAAACTCTCTTGATGATGTAATCTTCCACTTTGGATCTTCATAGCCGCCTCGGTGAAAACCGTCTACACAATCTTACCGTCAAGAAATAGATTAAACTTAATTAGTCAAGGAACATGACTTGAAGAGAGCAAACTGATGGAAAGAATGTAGTCCTTGTTTTCAATCCGGGAATGCAACACTTGTTGAAACACGCATTAACGTGTGGCTCTGGAGATGCTGCTGCTATTCTTGCCAACTCTTTTAAAATAGTACGGGAATACATCTTCAAGCCTGGTGCACTTTAATTTGATGCTTCATTTTCTCCTGAATGTGTGCCTATTAAAGTGAAGATGTTAATACCGATGCTGCTGAATCGAGCTGAAGTATTGCACCACGTATCAAGAGATGTTTAGAAGAAGTATCTTACTATTTCAAAGACGTCCTTTTTAATTGCAAGAAAAATGTGTCCACTGCTGCTATTCACGTCACTCTGTAAACACACCACCTCCATATGCATCTATACATTGGACTGCAAGTTCATGCGTGCGAGATCAAAGAATCTTATCTCACTGCTGTATGACCTGAGTGTCAGTGTCAGCTGTGACCGTATTCTGGAACTTGAGTATTAGTTGGCACCTGCAGTTTGTGAGCATTTTTAGAAAAGAGGTATTGTTTGTCTGTAGTTACGTTATTGTCTGCTTGGACACTTTGGTTAACAATCTTTCAAGAAACTGCGTGGAGCAAGCCTTCCAGTTGCTTCAAAATGATATAGAGAGCTGGGTAAATTGGCTATAAGAGTAAGCCTTGTTGTAGTGGCAGATATGCGTGCAAGAAAGCTCACTAGTGATACGCAGATCTGTACAAATGCAATTGTTACAAGTAGATCCATACGCAGATGAACATTGCCACTGCTTTAAACATGTCGGTGTAGCTGTAGGGCCTGCTAGCACTAGCAGTAGGCATTTTCTGAAGCTGTTACTTTTCCATTCATTTAAATAGCGTTTAGTTGAATACCTTGTTAATAAATGACAATATCAAGATGGAGAATGTATCAAAATGGTGTATACATAACTCAACTTCTATTAATTTTTGTATTTTTTAAAGTTATTTAATGGGCAAAGATCTATTCAATTTGCCCGTTTTTCCTGCCAAAGGGCAATGTTTAGTGGATCTTAGCAAAAAGGTAATTAGGACGGCCTACCAAATTGCCACAGAAAGTGTAGTGCTTTTCAGTCTGTCCCTTCATTAGCTACATAAGCTGTCTGTCTGTCTGTCTGTCTGTCTGTCTGTCTGTCTGTCTGTCTGTCTGTCTGTCTGTCTGTCTGTCTGTCTGTCTGTCTGTCTGTCTGTCTGTCTGTCTGTCTGTCTGTCTGTCTGTCTGTCTGTCTGTCTGTCTGTCTGTCTGTCTGTCCCCGTCCGTCCGTCCGTCCGTCCGTCCGTCCGTCCGTCCGTCTGTCTGTCTGTCGCGCTGTTTGTCCGTCTGTCTGTATGTCTGTTTGTCCGTCCGTCTGCCCGCCCGTCCATCCGTCCGTCTCTCTCTCTCTCTCTCCCTCCCTCCCTCCCTCCCTCCCTCCCCCCCCCCTCCCTCTCTCTCTCTCTCTCGCGCTCTCACTCCCTCCCTCCCTCTCTCTCACACGCACGCACGCACACACGCACGTACGCACGCACGCAACGCACGCACGCACACTCACTCTCCCCCTCTCTTGCTCTCTCTCTCACACCTCGCTACCTCCCTACCCCTCCCTCCCTCTCCCTTTCTCTCTCTCTCTCTCGCTCTCTCTCCCCCACCCACCCCCTCTCTCTCGCTCTCCCTCTCTCTCTCTCTCTTTCTCTCTCTCTCTCTCTCTCTCTCTCTCATAGTGTTTAAACTAAGAAATCTCATCAAACTGACTAACTAAAAGGAAACAATTCAAATAACAAGAATCCGTTCAGGTGTTTATTGTGATCTGTCGTGACAATTCTGTGAGTTGCATGTTTCGGCATCCCGTTCTCGTCTGCCTGGTGGAAAATCTATTTAACGCCACCATTTTCAAATCTGTATCAATAGACGAATTCAGTCTATGACCAATCGTATCACGTCATAATCAAACTACGTCACGTGTACAGTGACGTCATAATCAACTACGTCACGAACGACGTAATTAAGTCCGCCATAACCGTTTAATAATAGCCCATCAAGTTGTACACATTGTCGTTAATATTTAATAAACATTATGTTGAATATGTTGAATGTAATTTGACTGGTCGCTGTTAGGCAGCAACATAACATGACAACATGTTTATTAAATGGCAAAAACATACAATTTGTACAACGTGTCGGACTATTAAGCGGATAAGACGGATTATGTTGAGTCATTCATTGCGTCATGATTATAACGTCATTCTAGACGTCACGCAGTTGGTTATGGCGTCTTATGAAAAATTATTTGTTTGATTGGCTTCTATCCATGCCCCATTCGCACCATATATAGGCTGGTTTTTATTTCAGTCTAGTATTGGTAACTTCCCCAGCCTTTATAATGGAACACAGTTATACTCCTGGGTGGAAAGCGGCAAGGAGCGAAGGAGTTGTCCCATGTTTCCAACGACCGCGCGATAGCCCACACAGCTCGGGTGCGAACTGGTTCATCTGTTAAGTAGTCGCGAGAGCTAGCCAATACACCACGGCACAACCTTTGTAAGTGGGTGGGTTAAACATTATGTAATTATAAACTTGGCTACCTCGAGTGTGTACGCTGCTTCCGGACCCGCCACCTCGACGCGACTAATCTCTCGAACAAAGAAGTGCGACGAGAGGTAATAACTGACACTCCAGCTCTGGACACCGACTGATTGGCTACGTTTCCGCCGTACGCCTTCCATCTACACACGTTTACTATTGCCTCGTTGCATTCGAGGGTTCATCCATTTTTAGAGGGGGCTTGGTGTAGTGGCTATCACTCAGGACTACTTAACCGGAGAACCCGGTTCGCACTATCTCACCGTTGTTGGAAACATGGACAATCTCCTTCACTCCTTGCCTCTGTCCACCCAGGAGTATAAATGGGTACCAGTGTAAAAGCTGCGGGAGTTGCAATTAATAGACTGAAATAAAACCAGTCTAGATATGGCGCGAATGGGACCTTGATAGACGCCAATCAAACAAATAACTTCATTCGAGGGTTCCATAGCTCTGTAGTTGTTGTTGCTTCCATCTGTACTTGCTGGTGCACCTGTATTCGTATCTGTATTTCGCCGGGCATTGCTAAAGATGATCGGCCAGAGAGCATAGCTGCGTCGGATCTTGTTTGCTGCCATTGTCGAGGGCCGACCTACTTGTTCTGCAGGGCGAAAAGACGCAAATGTATAGAATTTTATCAGAAATAAACTTTGATTGGCTATCTTAATCTGGCATTGTATTCGACTAAGTAATAGAATTAATAGCAAAGCACTTATTAGTTTGGAGACTGTGGTAAAATACTTAACTGAAACGCCGTATTTGAGAGGGCGATAGCCATTCTACGTATATCAGATCTATATGGGCAAACCGTATACATTGTATAGGTGCACAACGCACAAGCCTACAGTCGGCGAGCTAGCAGCACAAAGGACCGCAAACAGAAAATCAAACTGCAGCACCAACTATAAGGAACGTCCTGCCTCCGTTTGACAAACATAAACTGGCGTTGAAGGGACATCCGGAAAAGATCTCCTTCACATCTTTTTCTTCATTTTCCTCCGAAAAAAGCCTTCTCTTTTCCTCACTTCATCGAGCAACGATTAGGTCAACCCTTTCACGACGAAGCCGGCCAAAACCGGCCTCTGTAATGGTCTTGAGGAATGTCCATTTACAAATGGACATTCAATAAGTAAATAATTTAATTTTTTGAACATATTTAGTCATTAAATGGTTAGAAACAACTGGGCATTAGGGTATAGGACCAGCGACTAGCTTCTTCCAAGCCACTCAGTCTTTCACCACCCCGTAGCCCTGGAACCTGCAAAGATCCCGCCCACCATTATGAACGTAAATTAGGAAAACTGGTTTAATCGCGAATGAAACGGGCAGGAGTTGTTCGTCCCATTATATATTACACGTTATCGCAAAGCGCATTCACTCCGTACCCCGGAAATCGGTGCCGTCCAGTCATGGCCCAGCCAAGTGAGCCCTGGTTCACCCTTCTCAGAACATGTATTGTGACTGGATCCCTTAGCTCACAAGTGGCAGGAGATGCGCCGAGACCACCGTATTGTTCGTATTTTCTTTATTACACTCAGGCCGTGACAACGGCATATGAGGAAGAGCTGATACCTCTCGAGCTTAGCCAGATGACGTTTCCCGCTATCCTGACATGTTAGGGTGTGGGATGGGGGTGGTTGGGGTGGCGTGTAGTGTGGACGTGTGAAGGGGCGGGCGTTGTGGGTGAGCGGGGAATGGTGACCGGAAAGAGAACACGATCGCAGGAACCCACTCATGTACACTATTCTACCAGTGATACGCTACCTTGGTTATTACGAGCGGTAAAATATGTAATACGTAGACCTACACAAGTGTCTGCTTTATTGCACGTTATGGTCAGATTGATGGAGGCCCGCATATTTCAATCGGAATCCTTTTGCAGCAAATACTTATCAAAATAACATGATATCACGTGTCTGTGGGCAGTGTATATTCACCATTTCACCCGACACTTCCCGTACCACGTGAGTTGCGATTTAATACAATAACGTGTCTATCAGCCCACCTGCCAAGGATCTAATGACTCAGAGATGTAGTAACCATCTAACGGCTAAATGTGTTCAAGAAAATTAAAATATTTGTTTACTAATGCTCATTTCGAATAACTATTCTTAAAATTTTACCACTGGAGTGACTTGCTCGGTGACCGAGTCAGTTATTCAAGTGATATATCTTTAAAAGAGTCTCTGCAAATGGCCTCAAGAACACTGGAGAGGCCGGTTTTGTCCGCTTTGGGCATGAAAGGGTTACATAATGTGTGTCTTAAAATAACGTCAAGATCTTTGTTATTGCCGAGAATCGATTGTGAACTCAGGAAAACCCATAAACACGCACCGAGGATTGAAATATAACTGTTCTATTATATTATATTTTTTAAGTCTGGGACCTCGTATTGATTGTGTACAGCCCACAACAACTGATAACAAAAGGCTACGTATCGGCATATGTATCGATAAAATGACTACTTACAAAAACTAAGCCATTTTTTTCCGAAGATTTATTTTGATAAATTGAATACTTTTCTATAAGAATTACGAACAATTCCTAGATACATGTTTCATTTTAGGGCCGCTTATCTCCTAAAATGTATACGTGCTTATGACGGCGTTGGAATCGATTACAAAAAAAATGTCAGCGAACTTTGATTTTAACACGCACGTCTTTGGATACTCTTTCCCCTACTGTCCTGACGAACCTCCATGCCAAGCTCAAGATCACGTTTTATTCACTCAGACCTTACAAAGGCATATGAGGCATTTCGAAGGGAAACTTTGTATCGAGATTTGAACTGCAAAAAGCGCGTAACATGTCTACTGACAGTTGGCATTAATAGAACTGTACTCGTGACTAGAATATTTCAGCAAAAAAAGAAATTTAATACTACCAATTATACGACAATTAAATCGATAGTCATAGATGTATTATTATACTGCACAAATAACATGCAATTCAATCTATATTTGTTAGTCGTGCACAATAACAGGCTCGTGGCAGAGACATTTCTAGATATGCATCGCCCTTTTGTCAGTGGCGGAATCGATTTATGTACTTTGAACTCCGGAATCCCACATCCACTCAAAGAAATCATAGAAGTAAGCTGCTGAATATTTCACATTTGAACGCGATGAAGGCGTTCCAGACTTCGTGAGCCGTGATCCGCGAGCCGTGATCGGGATTAAAGAACCGCAATCTGGATTCGATCAAATTGTGGATCTATGGATATCTCGGAAACTGCTGGACTGATTTTGCTCAAATTTTAATACAAGACAGTGTGTGCTCGTACACTAAGATTACACAACGGTGGACGTGATCGGGAAGAATCTGGAAAATCCGAAAAAAATCTGGAAAATCTGAATAAATCTTAAGCTCAAATTTTGATGAATCCGGTTTTAGCTATGTCCCTCCCATTCCTAACTAAGCTCCGCACATGCCTTGTCTGTGTTGGGATCGATTGCACCCTGGACCCTCTCAATCAGAATTTCCAGAAAAGTATAATGGTAACCTATATGTACTTTGACTGGGTGCTATTGCCTCCAATGGCAGCTACAGCGCCCAGTCAAATTAGTTTTAAAAAATCCAACGGTCTGTTTATTAGTAAAGGAAAGAGATATAATTCGTACAACTTGATGGACAATTAACCACACAGAGAATGGTCACAGCGCGCCAAATGACGCTTTTGTATACTTTAAATAAAACACAAGATATTATGTGCAAAATTTCGTATTCCGTAATTGTAAATTTCACGATTTGAAGTAATTTTCTTCAATTTCTCAAGAAAACCATGCAGTGAAGTCATCGCGTGAATGAATGTTGTGTTATGACGTCATCGCGTGAAGAGTACTTTGTTGTTGATGATGTATGGCCCACAACCGCTTATTAAACACCATCACATTAATGAGAAGCAAGAGGAGCGCTAGTGTTTATTAAACAAGAACTTGGATCAGAGATAATGCCCCGCTCGGTAACTGTAGGCCAATTCACCTTTCCAGAGCACCCACCCATCATATGACGTCATATTGAACTGCGTGGTGTGTACAATGACATCATAATGAATGACGTCATGAATGACGTCGATAAGTACGTCACGAACGCATATTTGATGACGGTCTATGGGCTGTTTGTTGTACAAATTGTTTGCTTTTACTATTTAATAAATATTCTGTTGAATATTTTGAAACTAATTTGACTGGGCGTATGGCAGCAACAGCACCCAGTCTAATTAGTTACAAAATATTCAACAGCTTCCCTGTATAGCTTTCAGGAAATTGATAGCTTGGGCATTCGGGGATCGATCAATCCAAACACGGCGAGGTGTGGGTGGGGCTTAGCTAGTGATGGGCGGGGCATAGCTAAAAATGGAAAGGTCCATTGGATGCCAGTCTCATCTAACGCGATACCACATTTGGCGCTATCAGCATACACGCGGTTGACGAATTAAACGATGCCGCAATACCGTTAACTTTATGGTGAGTCAAAATTCCTGACAATAACCGAAATTTTTGACAAGGATAGAGTTTGTGGAAATCTGAGAATTTTATTTTAATTTGTAAAACATGATAAACTGTTTAATTGTTTGCGGTTTTTTATTGAAATCTAAATTTTCGTTTATTGCTCCCCTTTAAGCGTTTGAGTAAGACATCAGTATACATGGGACGTAATTGACTATGACGTCATATACGTGACCGAAAGCCTGGGTTCCTCTGTTATTACGTATTTGATAATTTAGTAATCCATTCTAACTATGGGTCGCCCATTTCTAACTATGCCCGCCAATTTCTAACTGTGCCCCGCCCATTTCTATCTATGCCCCGGCCCAAATTGCATGTGTAAAGTAATCGATTTATATACGTTGAACAAGGACGTCAGAATCCCAAATTTAAGGAAAATATACTGCTAAGCCGTTGACTATTTTGAAAATAGAAAGAGAGCCGTTGCTGCATATCCCAGCAACAGCTTCCAATCAAATTAGTCTCAAAATATTCAACGGGATGCATATTAAGTTTGAATTCTCCAAAGACATGGGCATCGCATAGCTAGTAATGGGATACCTCTATCATTCGGGCACACTCGTGATAGAGCTACGCCATTGTGATTGTGACGCCGGCTAACACGTGACTTGTTTGATTACGACGCCAGTGATAGTTCAGATAACTCTATGATGATCATTTTATACACCGCGGATGTAAGCTGTATAAGTTCAAGTTCAAGTTCTCTTTATAAGACAGGACCATGTAAGACAGGACCATGTGCCAGCAACTTCGTTTCCAAGACGTACGTACACCAGTCTTCCTTTAATTAACTTTGTCTTCAAGAGATACGTATACCAGTTTTCCCTTCAGCAGACTTGTTTCCAAGACGTACTTACACCAGTCTTCCTTCGAGCAAACTGTGTTTCTAAGACATAGGTACACCAGTCTTCCTTTGAGTAAACTTTGGTTCCAAGACGCACGTACACAAGTCTTCCTTCCACACACTCTTTAGAGATCCATTTCGAGCTATGCCCCGCCCATTTCTAGTTTATCCCGGCTCGCGTCATGTGCGTGTTGTCGTCGATGTATATAACTTGAACCAATTTGAAGGTCACTGTGCGTCTAATTTGTTGAACATTTCGAAACTAATTTGACTGAGTAATGTTGATGTACACCCCAACAACAGCGCCCGGTCAAATTAGTTTCAAAATATTCAACTTATTGTTTATCAAATAGTAAAGGGACATGTACACTTGACCGCTCGCTCAGTGTTTATGCCGTCATTCATTACGTGTTATGATTGTGACACCAGGCTATATGTGACGTAATTATACCCACCCCAACCCCCCACCCCACAGCCACTCCTCCGCTACACGTAGCGGGGTTAATATGCTTTCGTCCCGCCCGCACGCCTGTACGTACGCCCGTACGTAGGTTAAAAAAATCTTGTGGACTTCTTTTACAGTTTCAGAGGGAATTGGATGAAACTTGGTAGGATGATTGTACATCACCCAAAGACGTGGCGAATGTTAAAAAAAATAGTCATTAACAATGACAATACATCCCAAAAATCTTGTCGCTGCAACTCCTCCTACAGTGACAGAGGGAATTGGATAGCGCTTGTTAGGATGATTGTACACCACCCAAACTTGTGCTAATCTTAAACAAATTTTCATCGGTCATGCATGACTGATTTTGAGGGCCGTACGCCGTTTGTCCGTCTGAAGAACATTGTGGGAACACTCATGCTGGGAATGTACACATGTTGTGGACAGGTGTGGGGGATGGCTATTGTCCAGCCTCCAGCTGACGTTCTCGTGTTAATTATGAGGTCATATGCATGTGTGGCAGATGGGAGCTATGTGTTAGCATTTTGACAAAAGTGTGATAAGCGTTAAGGACGTCATTATAGGATTAGCATATTCGGCCTTTGGATTCAGGCCATGGAATAATTGCATATACAATGCAGGATAATAACAAGGATATTGGAAGGAAATTAATTTTCTGGCTAATTGCACTTTCTTCGTCCTGGTCGCAGACACGGCCTAAAGTAATTTCGATCTATGAACATGGTCAACTAACGATAATCACATTCATGGCAGGAATTTGGGAGATTAGCCAGGAGATAGAGAGGGATAATATAACGCTAAGTCTGGGATACTAGATGTCAAACACACATCTGGACGGAACCGCTTCTATACCACCGAGGCAGAGTTTGTTAAAAAATAACAAAGATCAAAATAATATTATATGAAAATGGGCAATTGTTTTTTCAATTGTATACGTTTCGCAAGTTGTTATGTTGCCAAGTGTATTTCCCTACCGAGATCCATTTGTAATACGACATTTTATGCCGTCTTATATCAACTTAACCCTACAATGGCGAAGCCTTACACACATTCTCCGCAGTGGTCTCATGCCAACTTGGCCCTCCAGTGGCGAAGCCTTACATACATTCTCTGCACGGCTATGCATACCACTAGAAACACATTAAATTAGATTGATTCTTAAGTATATCTCTCGTTATTGCTAGGGCATAAGCTGGCATAAGCTGGCCCTTCTGAGAAAAATCCATTAATATAATTTGCCAGTTCAGCCCTGCTTTGGCGTTATCTATTCAATCTAGTCGCGGTGCTAGACTAAAAGATCGTTGATCTTTAAGACGGATGCACTGAGCTACTAATCCTATGTTGTTATGATATATATTTCAAATCCACTCCCTTCCTCGGCACATATTTCTTTATCTGTATCACAAGTATCTGCATCCTAATGTTGAATTGTGGTCGCCGCCATATTGTCATCGCAAGCGATACTGCGTCATGTGATGTAAGTGACGGCTCAACACATTATCATCACACCGTAAGGCGACGAGGGTATCGTAATCGTGTCTGTATGTGTGAGTGCGTGTGTCTTTGCGCGCGTGTGCGCGTGTGAGCGAGCGAGAGCGGACAGGCTGGTGGCGGGAGGCGGGTTGGGGTGAGGGTGGAGGGGCCGTATCAGTCAGTTTCTCCACACCTATACCTCCAGAACTACTATCTCGATTTGGCTCAAGATTTAATACAAGGAAGTAACTTGTCGTGCAGGTCAATTTCCAGACTTTGGCCGGGATCCTGATAAAAGAACCCGGATCCAATCGGATCAAATTCTGGATCTGTGGATATCTCGGAAATTGCTTGTGCGATTGTACTCGAATTTTAACGCATGAAAGGGGCCGACCATTCACTAGGAGTCCACAAATTTGGGTTTGATCAGAAAACAAATCCGAAAAATCCGAAAAAATTGGAAAATGCAATGGCAGCAGCAGTGTCATTTCAAATTATTGTCAAAGTATTCAGCATACTGTTTATTAAATGGCAGGGCTATACAAGTCGTACAGTTGACGGACTATCCAATGTCCTTGACCAACCTAATTGCGCTTTTCCTTAAGCATTTCGATTGTGACGTCAGCCAACATATGTAATTGATTATGACTTCATATACTTGACTGGATTCATCCATTGCATAGGTGTTTGCTCATGCCTCAGTCGCATTCTCTCTCTGCTCTATACTCTCCTGTTTCTCCATCCGATACCCATAATTCACTTCACCAAAGATCCATGGAACATACTTGATGCCATTTCATTACCCATCTCATTTCTTTCTCTCATTGCTCTAGGAATAAGGGTATTACTTCCCAAATTTCATTTCCTAACGCTGATATCTTGGACCACGCGACGACAGTGTCATCAATGCACGATTAGTGCTAATCGCAAATGCAATCGTCTGTCTACAAATATGTTTAGTTTGTTAGTTATTCATTTGGTGTGCCAAGCGATCTGTGGATGTGATGACTTGTTATTGATAAGCACAATAATCACGATGTGGCAGTGGTGTCTCGGTTGGAATGGACAGGGGGCCCTAAGAGTTAATATTGATTACTGTTTTTGGATTGATTTATTATTAGATTGGTCTTAAATCACCACACAATCTTTCTCTTACTCGCTCCCCCCAACCCCCCTCTATATATATATATATATATATATATATATATATATATATATATATATATATATATATAAATATATATATATATATATATATATTATATCCCACCCACCCCTTTCTCATTCTCTCTCTCTCCCTCGCTCCCCCACCCTCTCCCTCTCTCTCTCTCTCTCTCATTCTCTACCCTCTGTCTCTCTCGCGCTCTCTCTCTCTCTGTCTCTCTCTCCCTCTCTCTCCCTCCCTCCATCCCTCCCTCCCCCTCCCCATCTCTCTCGCTCTCCCTCTCTCGCTCTTTCCCTCCCTCCCTCTATCCCTCCCTCCCTCAATCCCTCCCTCTCTCTCTTCATCCCTCCCCCCTCCCCTTCCCTCCTTCCCCTCCCTCCCTCCCCACTCCCCCTTCCTCCCTCCCTCTCTCTCTCTCACCCCTCCCTCCCTTCCTCCCTCCCTCGCTCCCTCCCCTCCCCTTCTCTCTCTCTTTCTCTCTCCCTCTCCCCACCCCACTCTCTCTCTCTCTCTCTCTTTCTCTCTTTCTCTCTCTTCCTCGCTTTCTCTCTCTCTTTCTCTCTCTCTCTCTCTCTCTCTCTCTCTCTCTCTCTCTCTCTCTCTCTCTCTCTCTCTCTCTCATTCTCTCTATATAATGTGGGATTTACTCAGCTGACTCATGCCGGACTAGCCAATGATCACGACGGACCTAGACTAGATACGGCACCCACAGTACATTTAGATGACGGCAGTGACATAATTGAATAAGGCGTCAGATTCTTGAGTGACAGATCTGGATTGTGTTCGAAAAGTAAAACGCTTCAAAAATATTTTACTAAATCGCCAAATTAAGGCAATCTGCTGTTTTCAGATTATTTACGTCATATAATAGGCCTATAGAAACTGAAAAAGCCGATTTGCGCGTAAATTGCGCGCTGAGACCTTTTCATCTCCATTAATCAACTACATGTTGTATGTGACCACCCTGTACAGTAACCAGCAAAGGCCAGTATCAAGGTTATACAGATAATCCCTTGTTGCACCCATGCTATATATGCAGTCTAACGATAGAGACGTAGCTTCGTGCCAAAAATACACCTCAAACACAATGACCGGCCATCTTGTTCCGTCAATAAAATGAATAGCCTGGCAAATGGATTCCATTTCAGAGACCAGACAGGTCGGGACCCGGCCTGTCCTTGTAGTGAGACGGTAAACACACCACTGTGAATCGTGGTGCATTTGACATCATATTAACGGCTCTATCACGAGCTGGATACATACTATAAAATCGATATCAGTATCTACACAACTTCAGCAAATTCGTGTCCGCATTTTTGTTTTTTTAGGACGAATGGACCTTTCCCGCTTATCCATCCATCTTATACTGTCTTCTACGTCATAATCTACTAGGCGACGTGTATGATGACGTCATAATCAATTACAGCATCACTTGATTTAGCCCGTGTTAAACGCTTACTACTCCGATAAGTTGTAAGAATTGTATGTCTTTACTAGTTAATAAACACTCTGTCGAATGTTTTGAAACTAATTTGACTGTGCGCTGATGCTAGGCAGCAACAGCACCCAGTCAACTTAGATTTAAATTATTCACAGCTTAGCTGTATAGTTTTCTGAAAATTGATACCACATAGTCAGGGGTGTAGTGACCGATAGATCCCAACACGAGCGAGGTGTGGGTGGAGCTTAGCTGGAGATGGGCGGAGCATAGCTGAAACTGGAAAAGTCCATTAAGAGGGACTATTTTTCTGTTAAATATTCTTCATACAGAAGAATATTTTTATATTCTCTCGTTTATATGAAGTTATACTGTTTGGCACGAATACGCCAGTTCGCGTGCCCTTCACGATTCAATTCTCGCTACTCCCACCCCAAGTCGGGGTAGCGAGGATTGCGCCACCGATGCTAACGAGATATTTTCTCGATTTCCTATCCAAGGAGATCTCGCGAGACACGAATTGCCGTATTTGCTGATATGATTAAATGAAACACGCAACTGTTAGCATGTACCCAGGTAGAGTTAATTGGATAATAATTTCATCATGTTGTATTGCACTAACAGATTATGATGGACAGAGTTCATATCCGTCACTTCCTGCCACACTCCCTTATCTTTGTGACAGTTATTTGCTTTGTGATATCGATATCGTTGACCAGCGATCGCTACCATTTTGTCTCCTCAAACTACAACATGTGGCGTCGTCTAAGTGCCAAAGCAGCACATTCTTAATATGCTATTAATTAGCATGTTGCATATTTTGAAACTAATTTGACTGCAACAATTTGTAGTCAAATAGGTTTCAAAATATTCCACAGTTTATAAGCCGTATGGTTGTTTTTACTTCACGTTACGAAACTATAGATGACACATCTATGACTGCGCATGTATACCGATTCGGATAGCGTAGGTTTTCCTGATTGGTTGAAAACTAAATCAAGGCAGCCATCAGGCGCTGTATACATCTATCACCATTTAGCTATACTAAAGCCTTGATATATTTCCTTGTTGACATGAATAAAATCTAAAATTTCAGGTATGGATTATGGGTGGCAGATTCTATCACATGAATGGTAAATATAAGATAATGTTAGCTTTCCTTTAATAATCACGCCGCTGAATATTTTAAAACAAATTTGACTGGGCGCGTTTGCTGGCACAACAGCAACATCACCCAGTCAAATTACTTTCAAAAAGTTGAAATCCCATGGATATATTATGGGTGACATACTTTATCGCGCGGATTATTAGTATAAGATAAGGCGAGTCTTCCATTAAGATCACCCTCATCTCTGTCACATTTCTATTGAGAATAAAGGAACTTGTCTTACCATTATGCCAAATAAGCTTCATTTAACATCAAAGATATGTTGTGTTATTTTATTTCTCTAAAGAGTAGCTTTGTTAAATAGTTTCCTATCTGGGCGTTTGCAAGAATACTGACTGTGTTACCATTAAGTCTGAAAAATGGGACTTTGAATCAAACACTCGTTAACCGTTCCTATCCAAGATAACACATTTCCTCGCGCCATCATTTAGAAAGCTATGCCTTTGATTTTCAGAAACATTTCCACTCCTTATAGTACATCATTTATACATCTAATGTATTTTGCAGAATATTTACTCGGTCTTCACTTACAATCGCATCATTTGTCTAAAGCAATTGATAGAGCCAATCTGTCACTCAAATACATGACGTTATACACCATTAATTAGCTAGGCATTGGCGGGGCATAACTAGAAATGGGCGGGTCATAGCTAGAAATGGGCGGAGCATAGCTATAAATGGGCGGAAAATAGCTAGAAGTGGGCGGAACATTGCTAGAAATGGGCGAAGCAAATGGGCTGACAATAGATAGAAATGGGCGGGGCATAGCTAGAAATGGGCGGAACATAGCTAAAAATGGGCTGAACATAGCTTGACATGGGCGGAACAAAGCTAGAAATGGGCGGCGCATAGCTAGAAATGGGAGGGACATAGCTAGAAATCGGCGGAACATAGCTAGAAATGGGTGGAATATAGCTAGAAAAGGACGGAGCATAGCTAGAAATGGGCGAAGCAAATGAGTGGACCATAGCTAGAAATGGACGAAGCATAGATAGAATTGGGCGGGTCATAGCTAGAAATGGGCGGAGCATAGCTAGAAATTGGCGGAAAATAGCTAGAAATGGGCGGAGCATTGCTAGAAATGGGCGAAGCAATGGGCGGGCAATAGCTAGAAATGGGCGGGGAATAGCTAGAAATGGACGGAACATAGCTAGAAATGGGCTGAACATAGCTTGAAATTGGCGGAACAAATCTAGAAATGGGCGGGACATAGCTAGGAATTGGCGGAACAAAGCTACAAATGGGCGGCGCATAGCTAGAAATGAGCCGGACATAGCTAGAAATCAGCGGAACATAGCTAGAAATGGGTGGAATATAGCTAGAAAAAACCGGAGCATAGCTAGAAATGGGTGAAGCAAATGAGTGGACCATAGCTAGAAATGGACGAAGCATAGATAGAAATTGGCGAAACATAGCTAGAAATGGGCGGAGCATATCTAAAAATGGGCTCGCATGGCCGAAGCATAGCTAGTAATGGGCGGGGCATAGTGAGAAATGGGCGGGGAATAGCTAGAAACGGGCGGAACATAGTTACAAATGGGCGGAACATAGCTACAAATGGGCGGAGCATGGGCGAAGCATAGCTAGAAAAGGGCGGAGCATAGCTGCAAATGGGCTGAGCATAGCTAGAAATGGGTGGAGCATAGCTAGGAATGGGCGGGCAAAAGCTAGAAATGGGCAGAACATAGCTAGAAATGGATCCCTTTAGTTCGCTACACGAATATATAAATGGTTTTCTGTGCGTTTGAGGATTTCACCCCCGGGATTTATGTTCTTAAATTCAAGAAACGTTTTAATCATTGAAAAAAATAGACGATAACGTGAATGATTAGCTGAACTGATTACTTAGCAAATTGGCGCGAGTATGTGGGTGCATGTACACCTGCACGCATCCTTACTGGATACGAATATGAATTTATATGAATGTATTATTCTACTTTGGCCTGCTTGCCGCTGCAGTGTTACAATCAGTATTATCAATTGCATGGCGGATAACAGTTTACAATTAACCCCCTGTGTTAACTTTATGCTGTTTTATGATCAAGTCAGCCAATAATGACACATACAGTTGTCTTAAGGAATGTCTATTTGCAGAACAAAGAAGAGTATCTTTGAAAATTTACCCCTGGAATTACTTGCTCGGTTACCGAGCCAGTTATTCCAGTGGTACACTTTCTAAAAATACTCTTCTCTTGGCCTGCAAATGGACACTGAATAAGCAAAAACTATTAAATTTACTTGACCATTATCAGTTTGATTGTCAACCAGGTCAAAACGACATCAGCAGCAGTCTTGAAGAGAGAAACGCATTGTTTTTCAATGTCAGTGGTGAATTTACGAAATGGTATTCTCTTGGTCCTAGAAAATGTTTTTGACAAATATTGACCATTAATGAGTTATATACTATTAGAAGCATCATGTGCGCTTTGACGCGCTGATGACACAAAGTGGGGTTAACATGAAGCATTAACATTGTTAATAAACAAATTAATAGAACGTATTCAGGGTCATCCTCATCATCATCATCATCACCCTAATTTCAAGGTAACTATATGGGAACGCTGTTGACTATTCGCCGACCAATCTGACCGGCGGATGTTGCCGCCTCTCCAGTCAAAGGAAACCTCCAAATACACAGAAGTTTATTGAAATTGTAAACCATGACGGAGTAGATACTCTACTATGTGTTGTGACGTCAGCCTGCTGGTGATGTCATTGAGTTTAACTTCATAAACTCGAGCAACAGCTCGACTCCCTCCATTACATCATCATTGTAACAGTTTGGCATTAAGATGGCGATATTAATCAATACTAACATACATACATTTACAAAAATAATAGTTGTTATGATTTTCAATAAGTGTCAGGTTATGAATTCAACATTTACATTGATAATATTATCGATAAATTAGTGTCATCATTATTATCATCATCAATTTCAATATTATTATTGTCGTCATCATTTACCCTACCCCAACACACCCGAATACATTTCTCTCAACACGATAGTGCGTCCACTAGGTCTTCTCTTCTCGTTTCGTACACGAAACAGAAACGAAACAGAAACGAGAAGCGAACCCCAGCCTCCTTCGACCCCGCCCACCCGGCGAATTCAATGTGGCTCCAATAGAATTTAGATAAATCTGAACTGTTGACCTCCTCATAACATGTAACGAAAAGTTTGAGGAGATTATCGGCTTAGCGAGCCTTTATTGCGTCTACATCAACCCCTCGCATGTCTTGACCACATCATCATCATCATGGCCGCAGTCGTCGTCATCGTCGTCGTCATCGTCGTCGCTGCCGCCGCCGCCGCCACCGTCGTCGTCGTCCTCGTCGTCGCCCCATTACCAGAGGTATTTGCATATTCTCTGTCAATCAGGATTGCGACATCAACTTAAATCTGACGCAATTGATTATGGTCATATAATCTTATACTTGAGTGGCAGATTGGATTCATTCATCGAATGTCTTTGTGGATTTATAGTTAATACACATTGTGTTGCGAGTAGAAAGTTTAGAAAATGTGATTTATGTTATTCGTTTCTAGTGGGGCGGATATGTAACTAATTTGAGGTAGAATGTTCCATTCTGGCAGAAAGCATGTGATTTGGCATATAGGTGGTTTAAAGTATGCTGAACATAATTAGATGTGGTGCGACGTGATTCTACGAAGGGAACCAATTCAAAATGGCGGATTCAAAATGGCCGCCTTCCCAGCGGAAAATCTGCATTACTCAAGTTCTAGATGGAGTAGCGGGCTGGAATTGATGTCAAATTAAGGGTTTCTTGGGTCACTGGTTAAGACTTTGCCCATTACAATACTCTAAATAGAGAAACATGCTGAACAAATATATTATTATTATTATTGTTGTTGTTGTTGTTGTTGTTGTTGTTGTTGTGGTCGTCGTCGTCGTCGTCGTCGTCCTCGTCGTCGTTGTTGTTGTTGTAACATTTGTAAATTAGTAGTATTATTGCTAAACGTTTGTACACCCATGTTCCGGGCGGACCATTTTAGAAACAAGTTTTCGCTACTCAAAACAATTGGTCTACACGTTTTCTCCAGTAAAAGTAATTGCATGCCAGCCCCTCGCTTCGCCAAGCATTATTTCGTTGCGGATTTCCATATAATTATTGTAGTTTCCTAAACTCACACCGACTATTTACATATTTCAGGAGAATACATAGCTGCATAGCGATCACGCATACGCGTATTGTGCTCTGCTTATAGACAGAGACAATAGCCTATTATATTCTCGCATTCAAGTCAATATGTCAAAGAAAGTGAAATTGACATCTGATCCCACAGTGGATTTAGCACACACGAACTGGTCCCTGTGTGTTATTTGCCAGCAGTCCGCAACGGAGCATCCCATAGATCCATGTAGTAACACAAATCGTGACAATGTGATTACGAGTTATAGGTTATTAGCTGATAACCTTGATAGGCTACAGCAACTCCATGCACTACCACCATACCTGGATCTATGTAGGTTGAATGATGGATCTGGAATTGCGGAGACGCTCATAGAAAACTGTGCTAGGTGGCGCAAATCTTGTTGGCATCTCTGGAGCCGGACTCGGGTTGATTGCGATGTGAAAAGAATTGCGAAATTAGAATCCAGCGGGGATCGCAGGTCACCAGTCAAATCTAGATTGAGGTCTAATTTCACTATGCCAAGTATAAATGACCCCACTCAACCACTGTGCTTTTTCTGTGACCAACCGATAGAGCATGACATTCATAGAGCCGCAACAGCAAAATTTGACCAAAACATACACAAAAGAGTGACAGAACGGACAGATACAAAACTTCCTGCTAAAATGTCATCTGGAGACATGACAGCATTGGATGCTATTTACCACAAGACTTGTTTGACAAAACTATACACACGACATAGATCTCCTTCGAGAAGTGAATCTGATATTACTGACGATATGAAACCTGACTCTGTTGCTCTTGCAGAGCTCATATCATACATGGAAGATCGTCAAGCCTCTGAGCATCCTATTGGCAGCATATTACAGCTTTCTGATTAACACGATTATACACTCGCCGAACAACTCGGTGGTGCAATGCCAAGTAGGATTAACTCCACCAGGTTGAAGGAAAAGATCTTGTCGAAAATGCCAAATGTGGAGTCAAACAAGAGTAACTATAAAGTGATTCTCACATTCAAGAAAGACATAGGCGATGCTCTGTTACTAGCCACCAAAATGATTCTGATAGTGACGCAATTGCGTTGATGAGGGCAGCTCAAATAGACCGCAAAGAGATTTTTCAGATTAAGTATGATTGCAAGGGTTCACTTCATGCTGACCAGTATGACAACTTACCTCAATCACTTGTTACGTTAGTTCAGATGATACTTGGTGGTACCAACATTCATAATCAAAATGAGAATTCCCAAACTATCAATGGTGAAGTGTCAGCATTGACCCAGCTACGCATCTTTAATGCCATTAAAAGAGCGCGTAAAAGCAGTATGGGAACTCGCCATAATCCTGATCGTGAAACAGCATTGCCACTCTACCTAGGCATACTAATTCATGCCAAAACGCGAAAGCGGGAGCTTGTGGATGAACTCTTCATACATGGACTTTCCGTATCCTACGATCGCACCATGCAGCTCTCGACTGATTGTCGAAATAAGGCTATACATCCAACTTACCTTGTACAAAGTTGTGCTCATGCGGTGCACAGTGCGTGTGGCGTCTATGAATCATGATTCAACAAGCAACAGTATCATGTATAGCCTTGCATACTCTAATAGGATAATTGAACGTATCTATAACGACCATTACTTGGTTCGATATTAAGAAATCAAGTAATTTAAACTATTTCTAGATGCTATATTGCTTTTGTTCTCAAGAGATGGATCTTTTAGATAACACATGTTAAAGAGCCACCGTCTTTTGACATCAAACACAGGTGGTTGCTATGGAAGGATTGATATTTACATATTTAGAGTATTGTAATGAGTAGAATTATAACGATTGACCCATGACACCCCTAATTTGACATTAATCCCATCTCTCTACTCCGTCCAGAGCTTGAGTAATGCGAATTTTCCGCTGGGAAGGCGGCCATTTTGAACCCGCCATTTGGAATGGGTTCCCTTGGTAGAATCACGTGGCACCGCATCTAATTATGATCAGGATACCTTAAACCACCTATATGCCAAATTTCATGCTTTCTCCCAAAACGGAATTTTCTCCCCACATATTTGCCCTACTATTCCTGAAAGGTTATGGGCAATAGCTCAGTTAGGAATATGTAACGACAAGTTTGAGGAGATTATCGGCTTAGCGAGCCTTTATTGCGTCTGTATCAAACCCTCGCATGTCTTGACCACATCATCATCATCATCATCATCATCATGGCCGGCGCGGTCGTCGTCGTCGTCGTCGTCGCCGCCGCCGCCGCCGCCGCCGTCGCCGCCGCCGTCGCCGCCGCCGTCGCCGCCGCCGTCGCCGTCGCCGTCCTCGTCGGTGGCGGCGGCGGCGGCGGTGTCGTCGTCATCGTTGTCGTCGTCGCCCCATTACTAGAGGTATTTGCACATTCTCTGCCAATCACGATTGCGACATCAACTTATATCAGACGGAATCGATTATGGTCATAATAACATATACTTGAGTGACAGATCGGATTCATTCATTGAATGTCTTTGTGGATTTAGAGTTAATACACATTGTGTTGCGAGTAGGAAGTTTAGGGAATGTGATTTATGTTATTCGTTTCCTGAAAGGTTGTGGGCAATAGCTCAGTTAGGGATATTTATTTTTATGACAGGAGAGTCATCATATTAGGCTGGTTTTCCAAGTAGGCGGATTTTACGGACGCTAGCGGCAGGCAGTTGGCGAGTAAAAATCGATATAATTGTTTTACAACGTAACCTTTTCCATATACACGAGTAGCTGCGCCTGTGCCGCGCGGCAAAAACCGCGCGGTTAAAAAATCGATCATTGCTCGATTTTTTTCACCCCGCTAGCGGCTCGGCTGCTTTGGAAATGCATAAAATGACGTCATGCTTGTGCCATTCCTATCTTTAAGAATGTTTTGTGCATGCACATGCATGCACGTGCATGTACTTACGAGCACATGGGTACACTGTCCAGCACTCATCGTCCAGCACTCATTATATTAGTGTCGTTGTTGTTTATCAGTCATACGTACCGCAATGCTATCAACCGCGGAGATGGAAACGTTAATTGATATGGTCAGAGAAAATCCTGATCTTTATAACCAATCTCTGCCATTGTATATAGACAACAGATGGGTCAACAACTGCTGGAAGAAGATTTCGAAGAAATTGAATGTAGAAGGAATGACAGGTAATATACAGTTCTAATTACAGGTCTATATCTAGAAACATATAAGCCATCAATAGTGCAAAATATACAGACTAGAAGAGCAGAGATGACCGAACGAACGGAGGGAATGGCGTGATGACAGACAGACAGACGGACGGACGGACGGACGGACGGACGGACGGACGGACAGACAGACAGACAGACAGACAGACAGACAGACAGACAGACAGACAAGCAGGCACGCACGCACGCACGCAGTCAGGCAGGCAGGCAGGCAGGCAGGCAGGCAGGCAGGCAGACAGACAGACAGACAGACAGACAGACGGACGGACGGACGGACGGACGAACGGACGGACGAACGGACGGACGGACGGACGGGCGGGTGGGCATGCGGACAGGCAGGCAGACACACACACACCCACACAGCCTGCACACAACAATAGTCCAACCTGCCTGGATTTACTGCTGTTGCAATGACTACTTTTTGTGGAACATTACTTTATCTAGAGACATTATTTATAGCGTTATTAACATTTGAAGCATTTGTTATTATATCTTTACAGGTGACATTCTGCGAAAGAAATAGAACAATAAAAGGGATACCTACAAAAAGACCAAGCGAAGTCGTCAGAGCCAAAAGAGCGAATCAGGTGCATTAAAGTTGGGAAACATGGTTTTCTTTGAGCAGCTCTCCTTCTGGGACCCGCACATTGATGACATAAGGGCATCCCTATTGAAAGTATGAATATGATTTCAGGAAGACCATCCTGCCAACTTAGAAATTGTTTTATTAATCACATTCATGAAATCTTAAATTTTCATGGATAAACTGAACATTTAGGAACCTACATTTGATGATGATCTTCAGTATTGTCGCGTCCAGGGTAAGGTCGCATGATATGTCTCTGCAGTGGAAATGCGCAACATAAGGCATAGGTCAAAATCCCTCAGCACCTGTACTAAGGGCATCGTCTGGCAAGTTGAGATAATTTGGCGGCAGGATTGAGTGACCTAGCTGTGAATGGGCGAAATATTCCGGCATCTGACTGTGTCCCATAAGCTCCGATATCAACGTATACAAACTTTTATGGCGCATCTACCAATGCCATCAGCACCACTGAAAACGTGCCCTTGGAATTATAGAATAACGAACCACTGTGAGACGGTCCACGCATGACTACATGTTTGCCATCAATACACCCAATACAATGGGGATAGTTCCACCCCTGCTCAGTGTTTGCTGCTATCTCCTACCAGTCTGTGGGAGGCTGTTTGGATGCTCATAAGGGCAGGCTGCGGGGTGTCCCATATGGCAGAACACACGTCTGGCACCAACTTTGACACAGTGGTCACACCCACGCGATACAGTGTAGACAGAGAAACATATGTTTCACCAGTGGCTAGGAATCTGAAAGAAAAGAGCGAAGAAGTTTTTAATTGACTAATTTACTAATTAACTCTTTGAACCTGAAAGTCCAAAATACGAGGTATTATTTACGATTTAATAAATCTTCTGTTGAATATTCTAAATCTAATTTGACTGGGAGCTATACGGCATTTGGCCGCAACAGGCTCCAGTGAAATTAGTTTCAAAATATTTAACAGTTTATATGTGTGATTGCCTCGAGATTGAGTTTCTGAGAATATAACTGAATAATCCTGAAAATATCTCTAAAGCTGCATATTTTCAACAGGCGGTATGCTTCTCATGATTACACTAACACTTTTCTTTTCAGTAGTACACAGCCAATGCGAAAGCGAGCCAACACACCCACATTTCCCATGCCCTCACCGTCACGTGTCATGTCGGATGCCTCTTCAGTCAGAAAGAGGAAAAGGGGCCAGGCTGGTGGAATTGAGAAAGTAGATTCGACGTTAACAGAGGTGTCAAAGCAAATGCAGTCAACGAAGGCGGACATTAGGAAAGTTCAAGAGGGCATTGAAGCAATATGACAACGAGGATGATGACTTCTACCTCATGATTACGAGGAGGATGAAAAGGAAGTCAGCTACCGCCCAACAGAGCATGGAGGAGGAGGTGTGGAGGCTGTATACCAGAGTAAAGAGGATGGATCAGGCTGGAATGATGGAATCAGGAGCACATACACCTGCATACATTCCACAACAACAATCCCAACAGCGTACATACATACAACAACCAGACATTTACAAGACTGCACATACCAACACAACAACCACATCTACCCACGCATTCATCTACACAGCAACAGCAGCAGCAGTCACAGCAACAGCAACAGCAATCGCAACAACAGCAACAGCTATCACGACAGCAGCAACATCCATCACCTCATTCACCCGTATCTGACATCATTTCAATATCTTTAAATATGTGTAATTACTAAGTGAATGCTCCAGGGAAATGGAAGGATATATTGGCGTTGATCTATTTATTTCTCATACACACACCCAATGAAAATATTGCTATTAAACTAGAATGATACTATGTGGAGTATATCCCTCCACAACCACTGTTTGTCAACCTTCAGATTCCTACCAAAACCTATCAGCATGAAAACTCCGGTTCCAATAAGCAACATTGCCACCAAGTCTGACATTTGTTTGTCTGTGACTAGTGACTTTTCCAGATATTGCAAAGCACACCCACTCAGAAAGAGTATATTAAGCAATCTTATGCATATTGCCAATCGTTGCTTGGCAGAAATTGCTTCACGTATGAAACTCCGTTTGCTGATAACTGCCAACACATATTCCATTTTCTGGGCTGACATGCGGAAATATGTATAATACTTGTCACTGTCGAGTTCAAGTTCCCTGACTAAATTATCATAAGCACCGTGTACAGACCTTCTGCATATCATGTCATGAAACCAAAATCTGTGTTTCCGTTTGGCCGTCATTAGATGCCATCTTCCAAGTGTGTTATGCAAGTGTTTTGTCTTCAGTAGTAGAAATAGTAACCACAACCTTTCCTCCGCTATTGATGACAGTTTATCAAGATATATCAATCCAAGCCGTTCAGCAAACTAAAATAACTCAATTACAAATGCACCTAACTAGACTTTAAGTAAAAACAACAAACAGCTAAAATGCATGTTGCGAGTTTGAGAGGATTGAAATTACGTCACTAATTGACAAATTCGCGTAGCCGGTGTTATTTAAAACCGCCTCCATGGAAATGATTTTGCCGCGCGGTCACTTGGCGGGTAGCTTAGCGTCAAATAGGTATGATATGATGATCCAAATTAATGTTACCTGTGTATACGCAAGCGAATTTCCGTAAAACAAAGCATTCAATTGGTCTGTCTTAACTGAGAGTTCGATGATGTGATGATGTGGCGGAGTTTGTAAAGCTGTGGGTTATAGATTAGACCGCGTGCCGACCGATGATTCGTAGCGTGGATCAACACGCTCATTACTGGTTTTCCTTGTAGGCGGTTTTAAACCGCGGGGCTATATATATACAGACGTAGAAATCCACATTATGGCAAATTTGTTTGGCCCTTTTAATGCTAAAACCGAAGTAACTCATTTTAATAAATCATACTGGTACCGTAAACTGTTAAACATGTCTAAACAGAATTTGACTGGAAGCAGCTGCTGTCTCCGGCAACAACAACTCCCAGCCACATAATTAACAAAACTATTCAAAAGTATTAAAAATATATTTACACCATAAAGAAATTATTGTATTTGTTATGTAGTTTTGAAAGGGATAATACTTTCAACATTGGATATGCGGTATCTATGTTTGAAAACAATAGACAGGTAAGCTGTTAAATATTGTGCAAATAAGTTTATTGGATGCGGTTGCTATCCTGGGCAATAAGGGATTTTTAATTAAATTGATTTAAAAATATTAAATGGACTATTTCTAACGAATTACAAAGTTTTTACATTTTGTATCTGGTATTTAGCGTTGGAAGTGTTTCTTTGTTTTCAAAGTATAGGGCTACGCCTACATTCATATGTTTCCTCTTAGTTATTTTCAGATATTAGCATCTCCTTAGCATGACTGTATAAACATGGATCCTAGTTGTAGTAGCGCGAAGAAACCACAGAAAACTGTTGAGTACAGCATTTAACTTGTGCTTGTCTTGTCAAAAATCTGGCAGAGAGCCTGTAGTTGAGCATACTAGTTTATAGTCATTTGATAACTTCTTAGACTATGTCCACAAGTATGCTGAATATGGTGATAAATACTTCCCTGAGATAAAGTGTAAACTTGAGTAAGAGTTGCACGAGCTCTTTCTATCAAGATTCTCCTTATTACATCAACAGACATAGTGCCAAATAATATGATTAGCACATCTAAACCAAAGGGGCCAACTCATATGAGGTGTCAAGCAGATGGTAATAATCACACCGTATGCATATCTCTTCTGAATGATATAATACCAGAAGCAGCAACTAGCCATGAACCGGTTAAGGTTCAGAAAGTGGATTCAGCAATATCGACAAGGGACATAACAACCGAATACCTAGGAGATCCGCGTATTCCTGATAAAACTACACAACTTAAGAACCATATTCCAAAATGGTAAGCCTATAATTCTTTGGTTTGCACACACCATCGTCCGTTGACTGAGGTGTAATGAACGGGACACTGGGCTGACTGTCCTAAAACAAGTCCAAGGCCGATAAAAGAAAGTTCTTGGTGGCCTGACCAGGATAACCCTATGTCCTGGAGCCCGTGGATTCTTTTTCTAAACAGCATCTGGGCTAAGCATGCTGCCTATAGAAGTGCGTGAAATGGCGGTCATGTCTGACACTAGACCCAGTCAACATGAAACACCAATTACCACGATGAATGCAGAGCAGTAACGCATACGTGTCTTAAATAATGTCATTACCTCATGTACCAATCCATTCATCTATAATGTAACAAACATTGTAATGCGCGATAATGTGCAAACATTAACAAATTGGCCATAGGAAGATGAACTTGTTTTTGGAAGAGTGTATCAATACCGATGAAGTGACCCAGTGGGCATGTATCTAAAACATCAAATTGAAGTTGTGAGATAGATTAGCGAAACAGGGCTAGATAGCAAAGAATCTAACATACAGTATGAATGTACTGCATTACCACAGTCCCACATTACACCAGGCGGTTCATTGTCGATGTGCAATAACAAGATCAACTTGTTAAGAATTCTTTAATCTTTACCAGATGAAGTACAATGTTACATGTAGAATGTTCTTGAGTAACCTGCACTGGAATCACCACAAGCTAGGGAAATCGTTATTCTTGATGGAATGACACATATGTAAGTGTTTGGAAAGAGTTAAAGACAGCGGTAGAACCTGTGCTGATTATGCTAACCAGCTCTTAATAGGTTGCGCCAAAACAGAGCGAGCTATCACGAAGTATATCTAATTATTTGATTTAAACAAGGTTTATTTTTTAGTGTATGTGGGAGCACAATAAGATGTGATTTAGGAGCGTGTCTCACACTTACATACAAATATATTACATTAAATAAATCAAGAGGCGACTAATAATATTGCCAACTGTCACAACAGTAATAACAACAATAATATTAATAATAATAATAATAATAATAAGAAGAAGAAGAAGAAGAAGAAGAGGAAGAAGAAGAAGAAGAAGGAGGAGGAGGAGGATGAGGGGGAGGAGGAGCCGGAAGAGGAGGAGGAGGAGGAGGAGCGATGTTGTAGGTAGCCTAATGATAACAGAATATAATCTTCGGGAGAAGGAGAAAAGCATGGGTTGACGAATCACAAAGCGGTATTAGGAGAAAGGAGTTCGATGTGATGTAGTCACCGGCGCTGGTCCACACTGCATGGCCATCCAGAAGCTCCCGCGGCTATGGATTTGTCGACATAATCCATGAGTGATGTTTGAAATTACTATACTATCTAATTATTTATAACTGCGCTTTAATAATTCTCTAAAACTACTACAAGGGAACATCGACAGAGGAATTAAATTATGTTTTTCACATTACAGACCCAATGTCAATGCCCTTTTAGGGTATTCAAACAAACAGGAATTCACTGTATGCATTGCTAACAAAAGGATCCAGCGAGGAGCCACCAGTATCAGTATTGTGGGGCTATGTGATTCAGGTATATTCCTGGCTTTTCAGGTTATTCCTGACTTTTCCGGGTTATGTCTGGATTTTCTGGGCATATTCTGGGCTATCCCTGGCTTTTCCTGGATTTTCCAGGCTATTCATATTTTTCCCGCATTATTTCGGGCTTCTCCAAGCCATTTTTGGCTATTCCAAGGTTATTTTTCGGTCTTCCTGGCTTTTCCGGGCTATTGATGGCTTTTCCAGGTTGTTCCTGGCTTTTCCATGCTATTCCTGGCTTTCCCAGGCTTTTCCGAGTTATTCTTGGCTTTTCACCCGGACTATTCCTGGCTTTCCCCCACGCTATTCCTGGCTTTTCCGCCAGGCTATTCCTGGGTTATTTCTTACTTTTCCAGGCTATTCCTTGCTTTTCTGGGCTATTCCTGTCTTTTCCTGGGCTATCCGTGGCTATTCCCGTGTTATTTCTGGTTATTCATTGGTTATTTCTGGCATTTTCACGATATTCCTGCCTTTTTCGGGCTACTCCTGGCTTCCATGCTATTCCTGATGCCTTCAGGCGATGCCTGGCCTTTCCCGGATATTCTTGCCTTTTCTGAGCTATCCCTGGCCTTTTCAAGCTATTCCTGGCTCTTCCCAGGATATTCCTGGCTTTTCCTGGCTATGCCTGGCTTTTGCTGATTTATATAAGCAATCCTGGCTTTTCCTGGTTTTCCCCGCCTTTTCCTAATTCATTTACTATTCCTGTCTTTTCCAGGCTATTCCTGACTTTACTCAATACATAATATACTGGCTTTTCCTGACTTATCCTGTCCGAATTACCGTCCTGGCTTTTCCTGGCTTTTCCAAGCTATGTAAAGGCAGGATATCCCAGAATATCCTGACATCATTCCAGGCTAATCCAAGCTAAAAATGCCAGAATATACAGGGAAGTCCAAGGTTTTTCACCAGGGTGAGTCAAGTATCATTGACACAATATACCAATGTGATGATGCCACTGACCAATAAGATCATGGGTTCTTGACATTATCGACCAATAGGGCAATTATTACTGCCATAATTGGCCAATGTATCAAGCACCCTTGCTGAATGTAGTATGCTTAACATTATGCGATGAACAAATGAGGCGTTTCCAATGTGTCCTTGGCATTATTTGCCAATGATACAAGCATCCCTGGCACCAATGATTAACAAATCAAGTGCCATTTAAACTATTGACCATTCTCTCGATAGGGTTAAAACACCTCTAAATCACAGTTATGTCCTTTGTTTCAAGTCATGGCTTTTATATTCCTAGGTTAAATAGATATTTGACTGAAGGAACATAGCTGCTAAATTTGGTTTTAATCCGTCAACAATTAAGGAAACAATGGTAGTTTCCCCATAGGGGTCAATAGTTTTAAATGCCTTAGTGAACCTGTTATGGCCCTGGTTTAACAGTATGTTCTATTCATTTTTATAGTTCAAATAGTTATTGCCTGAGCCCTGAAGGAAGATATCTGCAATATTTGGTTTTAATCCATTAACAATTGACGAAACATGACAAAACTTCCCTCATACTTTGAAAATATAACAACGGCCATATCTCTGTTATTTAAAGGGGTGGCCACATCAGGAGTAATGGAGGGTTATGTTCGCTATTGTTCTTCACCGCAAGGGGGTATTGAGAACAATTGGGATCATCTTGAGAACAATGGCGAACATCCGCACACAATGGACATGTATTTCGAGAACAATGGCGAACAGCCCCACATGTTTGAGAGATTTTGAGAACAATGGCGAACATCCGCGCACACTTGAGAATCAAGATTTATTATGATCATGGTAAAACTGCGTAGTACGTCCTGAAAATGTAAACCCTTAAAAGTTGTGTATTTTATGTTTTAACATAGTGGCGCGCACCCCCCCCCCCCCTGCATGGTTATCTACCGTGGTAGTGTGGTAAGGTAAAAATAATAGGGTTTAAGAGGAGGACTGATAATATGAGGAAGGAGTTTAAGAGGTGGTCTGATAAGGGAGGTATATGAGGAGGATGAGGAGTAGGAAGTTGATGAGGCTAGCATTCTTGCTCAGTAGATGTTGGTTTTTAGGGGCTAGTGTACTTGTTTACAAGCATGATGTACGAATATTTTGAAAATAATTTGTCTGCATCATTATTAAAAATCATTACTCAAAATATTTATCAGCGCCTTGAATGACTGGGTCATCATATGTTTTATTATGTTTTTTAACCCCGCTATCTACCAATCAATGTCTATGGATAATTGTACCGTACAAATATTTTGAAAACGATTCAACATGATCAAATCGTTTCCTAAATATTTAGCTGTAACACCATCCAATTACTTTGTTTGGTGCGATGCTTTTAAGCCACTAAACTTTATTAGTAAACTATGTACATGCTGAATATTTTGAAAAAACGATTTGACTGGTGGGTTAACCGACCTTACAGGCAAATTGTTTTTAAAAAACTTAATAGGCAATATAGCGTTTGCAATAACGTCAGTCGTTTTAGATTTTGTGTCTGCTGGATGTTATTGTCACATTTAAAATGTCTGCATTATGTCTCTGTGCATGACACGTGTTTATGGAATTGTTTGTCAAGCATACGTATGATAAAGAGATTATTTGCTGTGTATGGTCTAGAGTTTTGCCATTCATCAGCGTCGCATTAGCCATGAGATTGGTCCTTAATCGAGTTACAAACATGGCACAGTCTAAGGAATGATGAAAGAATGTTAAAGCACCAGCCATCTCGTTCTAAGCACTAGATATTGGAATGTCCTCGCCGAGTGTTTTTAAAAAATCGATAATAAGGTGTGCACCTGCTCACCTTCTATTGTTGTTTACCGAAGCATAAAGATTCAACAATTAAGAGCAACATTACAAGCATAGTAGCATAATCATAGATGGCCGTTTACTACAAATATAAATATATCCTTTTGGCTACAGAGCAGTGACACATTATAACCATGTTTTTACTATATAATTCAGTCCTGCCCGAAGCGATGACCTCATGTTGCACCATTACATGGGTGCTAGAGAATGTATTAACCCTTTAAGCCTCGAATTTCCTCAAGAAAATGTCAATTTTCTTCATATTCATATTTGTAGTACAAGAGCAGACTGAAAATTTATCATTGGAATGACTGCCACTGCAGGCTATCCATTTGTCTAGACATTGCACCAGCAAACACCCCCACCAACTACCACCACCACCACCACCATCATCACCAACATCACCACCACGACCACCACCACCACCACCACCACCACCACCACCACCACCACTACTACGACCTACACCCAGCACCATGCATTAACTCCACCACCAACACCCACCCACCTGGTAAACCATAGCAAATTTCTTCATAGTCATGCTTGCAGCCCTAGAAAAGACTATTTTTGAAAATTTATCATCAGAATGACTGCCTCTGACAGCTATCCATTTGGCTAGACATTGTGGTCGGAATGTGTGAGAGCATGGTGTCTGAAAATTGGTATATAGGGTGGAGCGGGTATGTCAATGAGGGTTTAATAAAGGTCACACTCGTATGCACACATGCTAATATGCGATACTGCTAGTTATATGTTGTGATGTGCATGCGTAGGTGCGCACATGCCACAGTGTGCGACCTTGTGCGCATGCTTCTGCCAGAAGACAATGTTTGAAAATTTATCATCAGAATGACTGGCTCTGCTGGCTATCCATTTGTCTGGACATTATGACAGCAAACACCACCCACCAACCACCCACCACTGCCACCACCATCATCATCACCAACACACACCACCAACACCAGCATCAACACCATCACCACCACCTTCACCAACACCAGCGCCACTAGCACCACCAGCACCACTACCACCAACCACCACTGCATGTTGCGGATTGCGACCGCATGTTGTGGATTGCGGCAGCATGTTACGGATTGCGGTTGCAGATGTGCGTGCGCATGTTACAGATTTTGCGGATGCATGTTGCGGATTTGTGGGCACATGTTGTGGATTTGCGGAAGCATGTTGCAGATTTGCGGGTGCATATTGTGGATGGTACCAAGTGTATGTACATGCCTGAACACACCTACATACCAAAATGCATGCATACATGTGCTGCCGCATGTTGCGGATTTGCGGGTGCATGTTGCGCATTTGCGTGCACATGTTGTGAATGGCAACAAGTGTATGTACATGTCTGAACAAACTTACACACCAAAATGCATGCGTACATGCGCTGCCGTATGCGGGCCACATGTTGCGGATTTGCGGCGCATGTTGCGGATTTGCGGGGGCATGTTGCAGATGGCATCAAGTATATGCACATGCCTGAACACACCTAAATGCTAAAATGCATGCGTACATGTGCTGCCGCATGTGGGCCAATGTTGCAAATTTGCGGGCACATGTTGTGGATTTGCGGACGCATGTTGTGGATGGCAATAAGTGTATGCACATGCCTGAACATACATAAATGTCAAAATGCATGTGTACATATGCAGCCGCATGTGGGCCATATGTTGTGGATTTGCGGGCGCATGTTGCAGATTTGCAGCCGCAGTACATATAATCCTATAAACGTTACAAATTCAATCGCTTTTGTCATTCCAGTTTAAACCTCACAAAGTGGTTGGACGTGTAACTGCAGAGTAGTTAGGTAGCCTTAGGCAGTCAGATTTCTTTGAAGAACCTTGTAACTTGAATACTTGCTAGATTTATCCTATACTCACTATGTCGAGACATAAGTGTTTTGAATGTGATTCAACTGTTAATAGGTCAAATGACCTGAAGCAGCATAAGATCCGATTCCATAACGATGAAGATAGCGAAAATCTAGACAGTGAAGATGAAGAAATGACAGAGATGAATAATGAAGATGATGATGAGCCAGCGGAGTCGGAGACTGAAGCCGGTGATGACTCAGTGGAGTCTGAGAGTGAAGATGAAGGTGAAGACAGAAAAGAATCCATAGGCAATGAGGAACTATTTACCATATTCCAAAATATTAAGCACGTCTTAGACACTGAACAATCATGTTTAGAAGATGAGGATGGTGAAGTGAACACAGACCCAAATGGTGTAGGGAATGCTTCTATTTCCGTATATGCTGATACTTTAGTTACAGAGTGTAGAGCCATAATGTTCCAGTGGAGAAGATTACAGAACTTTACGCTCATTAAAATAATTCGTTATGTTACAGTAACTCTATGTTTTATCATATGTAATATTTTCTTCAGTGAAAAATATGGATACAAATAAAACATTGGTTCTTTATGTGCGTGTTGATTTGAAGATTGTAGCTGCCCAGCCAGGTCCACCCACATCCCTCGATATACAAATCAGAGTGGGTGCTGTTGAACTTGGTGGTGATGGTGGTGGGGTTGGTGGTTGGTGGAAATAAGTGTTGTGGTGGATGATGGAGGTGGGGTTAATGCTTGGTGGTGGGTGTTGGTGCTTCATGGGTAGTGATGCTGGTGGTTATAGAGGGATGGTGATGGTGGTGATGGTGGTGGTGTTAGTGGTGGTGATGGTGGTAGTGATTGTCGGTATTGGTAGTAGATGGTTGCGGCCACAATGTCTAGACAATGGTTAGCCAACTATATTATTTTTGTTGTCGGGGCCTCATTGACTAGGTACTCATAATGCATTCATACTGTGTGTATCTGGACATGGTAATTTTTCCTAGTTTTATTACCTTTAACGAGGTGTTACAGCCATTCCAGGGATCTATATTCTAGCTAAATATTTTGGAAACGAATTGAGCAAAAGCTGATGCTAACACCGCAGTCAAATTATTTTCAAAATATTCGTACATAGAGCATTGCCTTGTAAACAAGTACGCTAGCTCCTCAAAACCAACTTCTACTGAGTAAGAATGCTAGCCTCATCAACCTCCTACTCCTCATCCTCCTCATAGACCTCCCTATTCAGACCACCTCTTAAACTCTTTCCTCCTATTATCAGTCCTCCTCTTAAACTGTATTAATTTTACCTTAACACACTACCACGGTAGATAACCACGGAGTGGGGGTGGGGGGTGGGGGTAGGTGTGTGCGCGTACGCCGCAATGTTAGAAAGTAAACTTTTAAGGGTTAACATTTTCAGGACGTACTACAGGGTTTTACTATGAATATAATAAATATTAATTCTCAAGTGTGCGCGGATGTTCGCTATTGTTGTCAAAATCTCTCAAACGTGTGGGCTATTCCCCATTGTTCTCGAAATACATTTCCGTTGTGTGCGGATGTTCACCATTGTTCGCAAGACAATCCCCATTGTTCTCAAATACCCCCTGCAGTGAAGAACAATAGCGAACATAACCCTCCATTACTACTGATGCGGCCACCCCTTTAAATAACAGAGATATGGCCGTTGTTATATTTTCAAAGTATTACATTGCTACTCACATCATATTAAAATACCAAATATATGTTGCCTAATGGAACATATCTGCCACATTTCGTTTTAATCATTTATGAATGACAAAATGGGCAACAAATGTATTTTCCCCATAGGCTTCCACACATTGAAAATATAGCGGGGGCCATAACTCTGCTGTTTGATGGCGTGACCAGTTCTTATTGATGGCCCAAATAGATATTGCTTACCGTAACAGAGATATTACATCTGCTTTTAATGCATTAACAAATGGTGAAATGTGGCAACAGATAGTCGACATAGGAAAATCGTGGTTGTATAAGCTCACCCAAGTGAGCTAAAATCCTTGCATATAGCCTAAACGTGGACAGACAAATGATGATAAAGTAGTGTCTAATGAAATTATAATAGTTGATTGCTTTATACCAACAATTCCCACGGATCGACATAAGCTCCCACACCTTCATTGTGCTAATTGTCAAGATCTATCAGGAAAATACAAAACGTTTTCTCAGTGAAAGCCCATTTGCAGGTCAAGAGGAGAGTATTTTTTGAAAATTCTCCACTGCAATGACCTGCTCGTTTACGAGCCAGCCATTCCAGTAGTACATTTTTAAAACCTAGTCTTATATTGGCCGACAAATTGACCTTTCTCAAAACCATTGCAAAGCCATTTTGAGCGAATTGACAATTAAAGGGATAACAAAGCTACAGAGAACAAACAGATTTACAGAAACTTCTCAGCAATTCCGAGTGATACTGATTTGCCTGCGAAAAATGTCTAGATGGAAAGAATGTTGAAAATAATGTCATGGATTTCTGGCATTATTTTTCTTCTATAAATAGAGAAATTTAGGAGGGTTTGTAAAACAAAAAGGGAAACGGGTATGTCCTTAGTGTAGGGCAAGAGAAATGTATTTAGGTATGATATTCGAGTGCCAAAGAAGTTGTTATCGCAAAAAGTAGTATGACTTTTAACTCCTCTTGTGTCAACAGCGCATTAAAGCGCTCAAAATACTATTTACTTCAATTAACCATTTGATTACCAGTACTTTTCAAGAAAATTCGGATTTTTTCAGCCAAAAAGAGTACTTTTTATAACGAAAATTTACAAAAAATACATTTCTGTTATCCTTCAAATGGGCATTCATCAAAAGTGTAATGGCCAAGAAAATTCAAATTTCTGCTTCACCATTGTCAAATTGCAGACCAAGAAAAGTATTTTAGAAAATTTACTACAGGAATGACTGGTTCGGTTACCGAGCCAGTCATTCCAATGGTAAATTTTCAAGAATATTCTTCTCTTAGCCGGAAAATGGACATTTCTCAAGATCACTTGAGGGGTCGTTTTTTAACAACTTGACCATTAAATGGTTAAGTTGATGCAAAAGGAGTTAATAGTAGGTTGACAACAAGTATCAGACGTACAGAGGACGCCATAACACCAAATCCATAATAGTGACGATCTCTTTCTAATGATGCCCCGCCCATCTGTAGCTAAGATCCGCCCAAACGTTACTAACAGTGAAATCAATTTAAAACTTTGAAACTTAAATCCCCAGAATCCGACTCTCAACGTAACTATCGCATTCAAACTAGTTTCAAATTAGTCAACAGAGTGTTCATTAAATAGTAAATCCATCAAAGTCATATACTTCGTAAACTTGACAGACTATTCAAGCTTTGCAACTGAGTATTCTCTGTCAATTATGATTTTGGCATCAGCCGACGTGTGACGTAGTTGAGAGTATTACGTCAGTATACTTCAGTGACAGCCCCGATTCATCCATTACAAACTACTTTCGCTGGAGGGTAAGAAAATATAGTCCTAACCAAGTGGGCCTACTGGCAGCTATCCATATCTAGTTAATGGAGGTACTGGCCATATCGGGTAGTCGATTTCAGATACACGAGTCCTGGAAATTCACCTGTATGAACCGGGTATTTTATTCAATCAGTGACGGTATTGCATGTTAAATTAACACAGGTATCTCATTTTCAGATGCATCAGCTGTCTAACATCCAAACATAGCAATACAACATTATGACTGACACCATCGAATAAAGAAAGTAACCATATATTTGCTGCGTGAGTAGATTAATCGCCCTCAAATGCCCTCGAGCGTATGCATACACGACTGGGTGACGTCTGATGCGATTCATATCAGATGTGGATTGCTGCTTGCTTGGTTGCATCAGTGAATGCTCGCGGTCGATATTAGAGGTACCCTGTCGGAAAATGATTTTATTTGCAGCATATCTACTGGGGCTGTACTTACGCTGGCTGCAAATAACCACACTTTCGTTAAGTACGCTATTGTTGCCTTTGCTGGATGTTAATTTCGACATCAATTGCGTTTTTTAATTAATCGCAAAAGCAAACACAATATAAATGCTTGCTCGTGGGTAAACCAATCGCTAAGATTAATACAAGCCGGATATCTGAAAAAAATCCATTATTTATTTTGCGGTTTAACTTTCTTTCGCTCACAAATGTGTTTACTCATGTATGATGAAGCATATTTATGAGGGAAAACTAATCAACATAAACAAAGCGGGACTACAAAAGGTAATCTTCTTTTCTCTAAATCTTCGTAATCTCTAATCTTCTGTATCTAAATCAAGCATAACTACGGCTTCTTTCTGCAGCATACTGGCCAGCATCGATTATGTATACTATCCCTGTGATTTAGCCACTGAGAAGCTAAGCAAACGCTGTAAGAATACAGCCGACTCGGCCTAGAACAGTGTACTGGGTTGGCTTGATGATCTGCTTATTACCCGCTCGTCAAATGTGTCAGTGTCAACTCTGCATGACTTGAGAGACAAACGTGTGCTTCAAGAAAATCATAGCAAAATCCATAACAAATGTCGTAACTATAATGCCATGTATTCAAAATGGTCGCCGTGCAATAATTGTATAAGAACTAATTGTATGCAGAAATATAACGTGATGTTTCCAATGCGGTTTAACACTTTAGTGCCAAGGCGGCCAACAACTACCTTCACGGTGGTATCGAGAAATGGCCATTTGCAAGCTAAGTGAAAACTACATTTTAAAACTTGCCACGATAATCAAGCCAGCCATTCTAGTGATACATTTTCAGAAATATTCTCCTCGTGGGCTGCAGATTGACATTTTTATGAGAGAATTTGAATTTTCTTAATCATATGCAAAGGTAGCATGAACCACGTTCGTTACCTAATTACACTGTGTCTCTACTATGCTCTTAACAAGACTTCTGAAATGATGCCATGCAACTTGACATTCCAGAGTCTAAATGCAATGAACTTTTCCATTAAAGCTATGCCCGTCCATCTCTAGCCAAGCTCCACCCACACTTCGCAGTGTTAGGATCGATCGATCCCCGAATGACCTGACTATCAATTTCTTGAAAACTAGACAGGTAAACTGTTGACTATTTTGTAATTAATTTGACTGGGTGCTGTTGTTGCCTATGGCAGACTATTGCGCTCTTCAAACGGACTAAATCGAGTCATTAATGTTGTAATTGATTATGACGTCATCCTACACGTCCTGTAGATGGTGGATACACTGGAAAGGTCCATTGTAGTAGGTCCTTTCAGTTTCCATTCATCTCGCAAAAAATGTGTCAGAGACATTGATCTCCTTCCCTTAATATGATTACCTAAATTCAATTTTATTTCTGTCTCGTAGAGTCAGCCTCGCGAAGCCTATGATAAATCTGATATTGTAAGCCAAGCTCCCTTTAACATGGTCTATGGTTCTTAATTTGGAGTATCGCTGTTGATGCAAGGATAGCGATGTTTGGAGAAATAGCTGATCTACCATTTTCATCTGAAGTGGATCTTATTATCGTGTCCATTGTCAGTCTCTGCGTCCATAGAAGGAGCGCATGACATTGCCCTTTGTAAATGGGCCTGAATCCATTTAGAGGTAATTCACCTTTCCGGAGTATCCATCGATCATCTGCCGTTATATGTCGTCATAATCAGCTAAGCGGCGTGCAGGATGACGTCATAAATGATTCTGTTAGGCCCATCGTTAACTCTTAATAGTCCGACACGTTGCATGAATTGTATGTCTCTACCATTTAATAAACATTCTGTTGAATATGTTGACACTAATTTGACTGGACGCTGTTGCCATAGGCAGCAACAGCGCCCAGTCACATTAGTTTCACATTATTTAACAGATTACTTGTATAGTTTTCTGGAAATTGATAGTCAGAGAGATCAGATATTCAATCGATCCCATCCCGGATGATGTGTGGGTGGAGCTTAGATAGAGATGGGCGGGTCATAGTTAAAACTGGAAAGGCCCATTGTGTGGGCGTAGATTATCAAGTAGGACATTATTGCTGACTGTTAGACACCTCTAATAATGAGTTGCATTGACTTCATTACTGGTCCAGCGTGGTACTGATGACCGTGCGGCCATGTAGATCGAGGAAATCTAAAACAGATCTTTGGAGTTTAAGCATTACTTTCGAGACATTTAATTCGCTTTATATAGAATTATATAGAAAGCATTACCTTAGTTGATCCTATTTAATCAAGTATATATATTGATTCCAAAAACACGCAGAAAGTGGGCGGTGCTTGGCTAGAAATGTGTGGGGAATAGTCGGAAATTGATAATTCTATTTTCTGAATAGTTCCCTGTGGGTCGATAGGATTTGCGCGCGGGTGTGTGGGGTGATGGGGTGGGGAGGGTGGGTGCGGGGGATGGGGGCGGAGTTGGGGTGGGTGGGTGGGTAGGGAGTGGGGTGGTCGGGAGGGTGGAGGTGTCGAACGAACACATGATGGCAGTACGCGCAGTTTGGAGCTGAATATTATGAGGGTTATTATCCAATCATGTCCACTGGCTTTCATGTTAACCCTTGAGACAGGTGCTCTGCAGAATTTAGAATTAAATATAACCACAGTTTTAAGGATTTGAGAAAGATGAGAATAAAAAGTCAACTGTAGAAGTCCAATAGCCGCTAACAATCGAATGAGTCGGCCAAATCAAAGTCGGGATTCAAAATATAAGTCTTATTAAGATAAGAACTGAACGTATGTCGAGAAATTGAAATTAAATTAAATTGTAAACCTAGGTACACATTACCAAGACATGACAGCAAATGCATATCTGTGACAGAAATGGACATTTGTAGGCCATTAGAAGAATAGGTCTAAACATATCAAGGGAATGCGTATTCGAGTAAAGATTTCAGGAAATATTTCCCGCGTTACCTGCCAATTGATATACATGCGCTGGATAAAGCGCCAATTTTCAGGATCGATTCTATTAAAGGATTATGAAATTTGTAATCAAATAAATTCAAGATTTAAAATTTAATGACGATTCTCACATTAGTATATATCACGTGAATAGGTAAAAACTTGTCTCAAAAGCCTGTTTCCACACATACCATTTTAGTTGCAGTTGAGTGTTGTAAGGGTGGAAACAACAGGACAGTAATTAAATGAGGAATCCGCGTTAACGTATCCTTGATTAAATTGGCAAGTGGCTGCGGGCCGGGGTTTGGTAGACAGATTGAACGATGTGTGGATGTGTGGTGGGTGGATGGGTGAGTGCGTTAGTAGGTGGATCGTTTAGTCGGTGGGTTGGTGGGTGGACGGTTGGGTAGGTAGGTGGGCGGATGGATGAATGGATGGATGGATGGAAGGATGAGCGAGTGGTTGGGTGTTTTGTTGGTTGGTTGGTTGGTTGGTTGGTTGGATTGATGGATGGATGGATGGATGGATGGATGGATGGATGGATGGATGGATGGATGGATGGATGGATGGTTGGATGGATGGATGCATGGATGGATGGTTGGATGGATGGATGGATGGAAGGATGGATGGATGGATGGATGGATGGATGGACGGACGGAGGGATGGATGGATGGATGGATGGATGGTTATGTGTATGTGTATGTGTATGTGTATGTGTATGTGTATGTGTATGTGTATGTGTATGTGTATGTGTGCGTGCGTGCG
>CM067363.1:37389380-37391880 GCA_034401795.1 Chaetoderma sp. LZ-2023a | reverse complement strand
ATATGTTTATGTGGCTGAGTACACTGTAGCTTGAAGTAATAATGACAAAACAGCATTTTTCAAAGAAAATTATTTCTCAACAATGCATGTGTGTTGTTGAGAAATACTGTATAACAATTTTAACTAACATTTTCATACAAACATCCACCTTTAAACACATCTGACAGTCAAGGATCTATTCTGGTTACCACTCAACAGACACAGAAGCTGTATGTAAAGACTAATTTTGTCTTGTCAGCTAACATGTTTGACTGGCCTTTATAGATAGGTTTGACTTTGCATTTTCTCTCATTGCGTTAAAACCTAAACGGTGGACAAACCCCATGTGTAATATGTGACAAAAACATTCTATAGCTTAATCATATTCTGCACAAAGTGCCTTGACAATGCTTGAAACTCTCTATCATCATTATATAAAAAATACAGTTTATTCTTGAACAGTATATCTAGTAGTTCCTTGTAACAGTACATCTACTAATAAATATCTTTTTACGTTGAGGATGATTGGCTTAAACATTCACGCTAAACTGTTACCTTAAGAGAATCAGCGCTTACCCATAAAGTGACAAAATCATATCAATGCATGTGTGTATGTGGTAATTAAACTTTGGGGGCAGAATTTACGACAGGGGATCATCTCATGTTTATCTTACACGTATCTAAGACTTACACTCAGAAAAAATATAACATGTACATGCACAGCTTGTCCTGCCTGTGTGTATCCTATTTTGTGCACAGACAGTGACAGCGATAATCAGCTAATTTTCTGTCCACATCTAACTTGGAAACCGACAACAAATGATCCATTTCTCAACCGCAAACGATGGCATCTATTGCCTGCGTACTGCGTGAGCTATAAGAGCTATGGTAATTAACATAATTTATTTCTGAATCTGTAGATATTTGGAACAATACCCATGTATAGATTCCAAGTGCAATTAGCGAGTTGTTGCAAAGGAAGAAGTGCACGACCATATCTCGTTGGTTGTTCAAGATTATCGCCGATGTTGGCCAGAAGCGCTCTTAAAATGTATACTTTAGTTATGCTTAAGCGGCTCGTGCTTATTTCACATCATTAAATTCCTCAAAGTATAACTCGTTCCTGTTCCTGAACAACTTATCTGCCATTGTCTGACTTCTTCCTGACACACTTCAACCTCTTCCTGAGCTGTGCCGTGCATCTACATAGCATCTATTGTGCCTGTTTCAGAAAACTGTGTGGTAGTAAATGCGGATCATTTTACTATTTTGAGAGAAACAACCACAGACACTTAGACACATGTGTTTAAATGTGTTAGCGTGATTAGACGCCTCTACACTAAACATGTTTCGAAAAATGGTGACTGAATATAAATGTATAATGAGTGGCTGATTAAGAAAAGTGCACATTATTAAGAGATAAACAGTATTAAACACCTTTCATAAATTTGGCCAGTAGAGTCTGAATAATAACACTTAAAACACTAAATAAGATGTGGTTCTAATTTGAATCGGCTTTTATTAAAAGTTTGTTAACAAAATTCTAGGAAACAAGTGTTACTTGAACAATAACCTATAGAACTAATACATACAATTATAAAGAACTGTAGAATATGCCAAATATATGTGTCCTCTCGGAAACGAAGTGGTACTGTTAAGTTCATCAAAATTACACACAGATTACTAAATGGAAAGCATTTAAAAACATTTTTAATCTGTTATTTATGAAAATAAAGGCATATCATTTCACTATGGATGGCAATATTGTTTTTAGGAAGAAAAGTTATTTGAGCATCTTTTCGTGACTCGATCCTATAATTACACAAAACTATAATAATAAACATTTAGTATCACTAAATTTTGTTTTACTATATGTTATTAATGCATTTAGTCCACGAATCATATTAACAATTATGGACAGAATACACAACCTTTTAATATGAGTTTATTTAATATTTTATCATATTTATTTGTCAACATATTTTGTCTCGGAGAGGACATTTGACATTCAGTCATTTATAGTATGGCTTAAACAAAAGTGTATAGATAATTCACCTTTCCAGAGTACCCACCCATCATATGACGTCATAATGAACTGCGTGGTGTGTACAATGCCATCATAATGAATGACGTCATGAATGACGTCGATAAGTACGTCACGAACGCATATTTGATGACGGTCTATGGGCTGTTATACAAATTGTTTGCTTTTACTATTTAATAAATATTCTGTTGAATATTTTGAAACTAATTTGACTGGGCGCTGTTGCTGCCTAAGGCAGCAACAGCACCCAGTCTAATTAGTTACAAAATATTCAACAGCTTCCCTGTATAATTTTCAGGAAATTGATAGCTAGGGCATTCGGGGATCGATCAATCCAAAAACGGCGAGGTGTGGGTGGAGCTTAGCTAGTGATGGGCGGGGCATAGCTAAAAATGGAAAGGTCCATTACTTGAAACAAAAGTCTAGATAGTTAAGACAATACATATATTTCAATCAGGTCCAATATAATAAGCTCAG
>CM067363.1:37336483-37388880 GCA_034401795.1 Chaetoderma sp. LZ-2023a | reverse complement strand
CAATTAGGTGGTCATTTTACAGATCCTACTGGCCTATTCAAATGAGATAATTATTTCATATTATGGTGATGCCCAATGCCTTTAAACTATGCCAGCCATTCAATAATGCCAACAGATCACCTGACCTGGCTTCGACTAAGCACGTCTTTGTGGCCAATCGCTCGGCATGGTTGGGAATGTTTGGGGTGGGTATATAGACATCACGATGCAATGCAGTCGATTCAGGTTAATAGATTACCTGTATTTAGGAGCCAATATAATTATGATGGTGCATTGAAACAATGTGATGTAGGAACCACTTGCCTTAGAGAACCACCATCTAGTGGTTCCACATGGCACAGACTACAATAAGCTACCAATGTACTGACATACGACGTGTTATCGTGACTGTGTGTAAGCTCCATAAGGTGGTCTCTGTGGACACGTCTCGGTGTACTAATAAAGCAGGAATTCTATGTTTCTGATACCAGTGGATTGTTATTATTTCATTTCCTATGTAGATTCTCGCCTCCGCATCGCCGTTCTTGACTATGACTGACAGCCTGGCTTTAATTAAGTTACACACATCATTAATTTTCCATTATTGCAATTAAGTCTCTGTGTTTGCATGCTTATTGGGGTGGAAGAAACGTCAATACTGCTGAGGTTGACGTATTGTCAATGTACCGATCAGCCTACCTCCTTAGGTCAGTGAGTGTGTCACGGCAACAGCTTTCGGCTACATGGCCTGTGTCTCATAGATGATAATAGATTTAACAATAGACGATATCAGGAGAGTTCTCATTAATCTCAAATTTAGTACCAGAGTCCGGAAGATGCCATTTTATCATGGTATTATAGAACTAGACTCAGGGATCATGTGGGTATAGGATCTGATGTGCTAAGGCATGTGTCTTTACGTGCTATTTACTAACTGAATATGACAAACACACATTTGGTTAAACCTTGTGCGCAGCGACGATGAACTACCTATATTGACGAGTTGCATTTTCTCCATCCGACGAAGGTAATGTCTTCGGCGGATAACCTGATTTGCATGGTGCATCTTGTACAGCTGTTACTATTGATTACAATTTCGAATCTTGAATCGTGAATCTTGAGATCCATCTCTTTCTCCATCTCCTCTCTTTCTCTCTCATCTCTAAACCACAGTATGGTTCTCTCCCCTGCCCCGCTTCTCCCCATCTCTCTCTCCACTCTCACTCTCGCTCTCTCTCTCTCTCTCTCTCTCTCTCTCTCTCTCTCTCTCTCTCTCGCTCGCCCCATCCCTCCCTCCTCACTCCCTCCCGCCCTCCCTATCTCTCTCTCTCTCTCTCTCTCTCGCCTCTCCTCCTCCCCCTCCCCTCACTCCTCCCTCCCTGTCCCTCCCTCCCTCCCTCCTCCCTCTCTCTCTCTCTCTCTCTCTCTCTCTTCTCTCTCTCACTCTCCCCTCTCTCCCTCCCTCCCTCCCTCCCTCCCTCCCTCCCTCCCTCCCTCCCTCCCTCCCTCCCTCCCTCCCTCTCTCTCTCTCTCTCTCTTTCTCTCTCTCTCTCTCTCTCTCTCTCTCTCGTCTATCTCGCTCTCTCTCCATCCCCTCTCCCTTACTCCCTCTGCCCTTCCACTTCCCCCTCTCTCCATTACGCTCATAACTATACATATTAAAAATATTAATTCCTAATTGGTCCTTCACACAATGCCATCACTAGGGACACAATCGTATCATCAAGAATTTGTTGGACATCATCCGGAACCTAGGCCATCAGAAACAGTGACGTTATCTGTATATTGTGAACAATTTGCCTGATCATAATTCAATATCAGGTTATAATTTCTGACTTCTTCCGCATCATCGTCTCTACAATGACTGACAACCTGGTATTAATTAAGTTATAATTTATCTTTTCTTTACATTGAACGCGGTGTGTTTGCATGCATATAATCCGTGAGCTGGTGGGACCCACCTGGATACGCCCCTACCCCACTAATTACCGAAACTATATTTTTCCAAAAGCTTTCGATGTCCTCTTTAAGATTATGTATGCTAACGTGTGATAAACATGAGACTCAATATGGTTTTTGATGGGTTAGAGCTAATACCCACAGTGAAGCAGCCCATATTAAGGGTGTAGGGGTATTAAAACTGAGATATCGTTTGATAGAATCATTGTGCATTGGTGATCGACCACGCCAAAATGTTGCTTATAGTATCGTCTACGATTGCATATGGGTTACATGAAAATCGGTTTCCTAATGAGATCGGCAGATGTCGAAAGGTCACAAATATTCCCCACAGCTTAAAATCTAGCAACTATGTTGCCATCACTGACCAAGCACCGGTAAAGGAACCGTCTAGTTTTAAACAGATTACGATTGGATTAAAAGGCACAATTTGACAAATATAATGAGTAAACGTTTACTCATTTAATATACTATTGTTACTATGACAACTGACAGCATAGCCAATTTTTTAGAATCGATGAAAAATGCATTCAGTGTAAATTAATTAAGTAGATTTTGATAGAATCGTTGTAGATTGGTGATAGACCACTCAAAATTGTGCTTGTAGTATCGTCTATGATTGTATAGGATCTGAATGGAAATCAGTTTCATAATGAGGTCGGCAGAGGTCAAAAGGTCGCAAATCTTCGCCATGGCTCAAAATCCAGCAACCATATGTTGCTATCATTGACCAAACACCGGTAAAGGAACATTCTGGTTTTAACAGATTACGATTGATTAAAAGGCACCATTTGACAAATATAATGAGTAAAAGTTTACTCATTTAATAAAATAGTGTTACTATGACAACTGACAGCATAGTCAATTTTTGAGAATCGATGAAAAATGCAACCATTGTAAACCAAACTTGAAATGAGCATATCATCGAATCACACCACTTGGCTTGTGTCACTGTTCACTATATACAATCCAGCCGTTATTCTTAGTGGGTTCAGGGATGTATGGCTTTGGTGCATGGGATCGCTTCCAAATAGCTACCCGATAGGTAACACTCTTATGTGCACGCGGAGGCAAACTCTCGGGGGAGGTAAGGTGGATAAATCAACGTTTTTCTTGGGATTGATATTTTTCTCTGCATCACCACATTTTGCCATTAACATTGAGAAACGAAGTGTGTCAAGGTTTGTTATGGGAGTAATCTTGTACATTCCGCAGGTGAACTCCTCTAATTGAAGAAAGAGATTCTCTGTGATGTCACATGACTCACTAATGGTTGTATCACATTTGGTGACGGCATGAAGACCCAAAAGGGCAGAACAGTAAAGCGGTGTAAAATACTTAGTCAATCTTGAAATGTCCAACAGCTTTCGATTGTTTTCAGAACCAGTATCAAATAATACGTGTGTCTTCATGATTTGAGCATCGTACAGGAGAATTGAAACAGCATCGCTAGGTGAACTTCTGATACGCACACAAGCATAGCCCTCTTTTGTTGTATAAGCACAATAGAGAATAACCCTTAATTGTGTCTGTTTCTTCGTGGTAAGATTCTATGGCTTGTTTTCAATTTTTCTCTTTTTATTGGTTGAAAAAAATCTGTATTCCTTTCAAGTCTCTCTGTTATAAAGGTCTCCGTGGCTTGTTTTCAATTTTTGCCATTTTATTGGTTGAAATAAATCTATATTCCTTTCAAGTCTCTCTGTTATAAAGGTCTCTTTGGCCAGTTTCCCAATTGACTCAGCAGCCATGATATCAGTTTGGATTTGGGCAGCTGGAGGAGCACCAGCCACAAAACGGAACAGCTTTATCATTATAATCGAAACGGAAAGGATTCATGAAGCTTTCTACGGACTCCATTACATTTACAGTAGCTGCCTCACTTTTGCGTACCTGTGAAGGACGGACATCCCAATGTCTATTGTTCCTATCTGCCTCGTCTGTTATATCTTCCATTTGGAGCATTGTTTCCACATCTCTTGCTCATTCATATGCCGTCTTTCACCAACGTCGATGCGCATCATAGTTATTCAAGATAACAGATACGCCAGCCACGCTTCCTCCTGCTCATGCATGCGATTTCGCGTGCTTCATAAATGTCTCCTCCATTGTTTTGTATACTGCCCACAAATTTCCAGGCACAGCGGATCTTACAAAACTTATAGCACCTAGCTTAATCAGCTCCGTTGCTCCGGGGCGTGATTCTTCTTTGCTTGCCAAGAAAACAGAAAAGTATGTAAGATACCTTGCATAATTTTGCCCATCAAAACTAAAGAACAGGTCGGCCATTCGATTGCAACATGTTCCGTACAGATTGTAATTGTTTGTCTTAACAACATTTAGGAGCGACCACAGCAACCAAACCTGGTCCATGTAAGATAACCAAAACTGGGCAGTCTTACCTAATTCGGCATTGCTAACTCGCAGTCGCAAGTCTAAGTAGTCATTAAGATATGAATGAAATGATGTATCATTCGACAATAGTTCGAAATTCTCTTTGGTTCTTACTTCCATTAATGTGGTTATTTTTGCCAATGAATTTGGTGGCAAATTCTCTAATAATTGGACCCTTTCGTAGAATAGTATTTGTAGAGTAGCCATCGTTCAAGAACTTCAGCCATTGCTTTGTAGCAGTAGATGGCCCGACTATAATTCGTACCAGACAGCACACCTTTAATAGATCAGGAAGACATCAGGCCAGATTCTAGTAGAATGTCAGTGAATCCAAATCCACTCATCTTCTTTCCTATATGATTTTCATATAGGCACATGCCAAATGAAGGGTACCAATCATAACTTTGTGATTCTTGTAGTAGTCTGGGCTTTTCCATATGATAGGATAAGCTTTCATACACACGCCTAGATCAAAGTTCGTTATGGCATATTTCTGCTCAACATCTTCCGATGCCTTTTAGGACATTCTTAGACACTCTTTTACAGTGACATATTCTGTTATTGATCAACTGCTTTCTAATTACATCTTACTTCTTTGATTTTTTACTCCTGATGCCGTATGTGTTACTTGATTAACATGTAAAATCCATCTATATGTAAAGCAATTACTTTACACAATTGCAATTCGATGATATGTTCATTTCATGTTTAGTTTACAATGATTACGTTTTTCATCGATTCTCAAAAATTGACTATTCTGTCAGTTGCCATAGTAACAATATTCTATTAAATGAGTACTCTTGTATTCATTATCTTTGCCAAATGGTGCCTTTCAATCACTCGTAAGCTGTTAAGACTAGAATGTTCCTTTAGCGGTGCTTAGTCAGTGATAGCAACATACAGTTGCTTGGGTTTAAGCTGTGGCGAAGATTTGTAACCTTTTGGCCTCTTCCAGCCTCATTATGAAACTGATTTGCATGGAAAACATAGGCAATCGTGGACGATACTATAAGCAACATTGTGAGTGGTCGATCACCAATCTACACCGATTCTATCAAAATCTACTTAATTAGTTCACAATGAATGCATTTTCATCGATTCTAAAAAATTGGCCATGCTGTCAGTTGTGATAGTAACACTATTCTATTAAATGAGTACACTTTTACTCGTTATATTTGTCAAATGGTGTCTTTTGATCAATTAGAAGCTGTTAAAACTAGAATGTTCCTTTACCGGTGCTTGGTCAGTGATGGCAACATATAGTTGCTAGATTTTAAGCTAAACGAATATTTGTGACCCTTTGACCTCTGCCGATCTCATTATGAAACTCATATGCAATCATAGACGATATAATAAGTAACATTTTGAGTGGTCGATCACCAATCTACAATGATCCTATCAAACGATATCTCAGTTTTTGATAGCCCTACACCTTAATACGGTCTGCTTCACTGTGTGTATTAACTCTAATATAACCCGTCAAACACCATATTTAGTCCCAGTTTATCACATGTTAGCATACATAATCTTAAAGTTCACATCAAAAGCTGTTGGAAAAATATAGTTTCGTCAATTAGTGGGAGGGGGGGGGTATCCAGGTGGGCCCCTCCAGCCCATGGACTAATACTGTGGTGAAAAAATATCAATACTGCTCAGGTTGACGGATAAGCGGCGATCTAGGTTCACTGTTTTAGGTCATTTGAAGGAAAGCTCACCTTATCTTATCCTAACCATTCATGTGATAGAATTTGCCACCCATAATGTATCTCTGATATTTTAGATTTCTATCATGCCTACAACGAAAGATATGCAGGCTTTTGTAGCTAAATGTTGATACATTTCTATGCCTATGACGGCTCTTATAATTTAATTTTCAAACAATTAGAAAAAAAACTAGCGTGCCTGCCTATATATGCTCTCAGTCATGGAGGTGGCAGCTATAGGTTGGCAAGCTGGTATAAAAGCAATCATACAGGCAAGCTGTTGAATATTTTGAAATCAATTTGACTGACAGTTCTTGCTGCCATCGTCAAATTAGTTTCAAGATATTCGACTGGATGAGTTTACATAATGAAGAATGTAATACATTGGCACTTACACGCCATCCACACACAATCGTTTGAGTAGAGAAAGTGGTGGCGATCACTGTTCAACATTTAACCGGTATAACAGAGCAGAAACTTGTGATAAAGTTAGGAGAATCTGCCAGGATATAAATGATATGGAATCTATAAACCATAATCCATCGGAGCTAGACCACATTTCATATGAAATTAGCAGTCCTTTAAGTGAATTACAGTAATAGCTTTCAGCAGCAAGGCATGCTTTTCATAAAGAGTGCAAGAATTAACAAATTGAGGAGTTCAAACGACTTATCATGTAATATTGAATGGCGTATTCCAGTTGATCCATCAGTCATATGACACCATAATCAACTATGCAACGTGTATGATGGCGTCGCTATCAATTATGTATACCGTACCTAAGTTCACCACGAACGCTTAATTGATGACGGACTAAGCTTTGTTGTACGAATTGTATGTCTGAACTATTAAATAAACTGTAACGACCCTGACCTTCCTCCACATAGCCAAGGGATGCTTCAGATGGAAAACATCAGATTTGAACTGTGACGTAGGTGTACTATAGTGTGATGGTGATTAGTCAGTGGGGAAATCCGAAACGGTAGTAATCTGTAATTTCTATCGTAGTTGTCAATTAATTAAATAAGATTGCAACGGAGTCAGAAATACAGTCCCTTTAAGCCGATGATGCACTGAGCGTAATGAGTAATCTTAACCCCAATTAAGCACGCAGGTACTACTGCGCTGATGTGTGTACGTGTGTGCATGGCTTAATTAGCCTGCCGTCAAGTTAATCTTAAGCCGAGACGGCAATTAACTTTATGAAGGTCCGTAATACATTCACTTTGAGCCGAATCAACTGAAATGATTGAACTAGTGTGGTTCATTTAAAGCCGAAACGGCAATAAATCACACAAGTGTGCCTTGATTATAACGTAAGTCTATTATAACGTGTAGTGTTAGTCCGGTTGCCAAACCTGAATTTTACACCTGACCTGAAATGTTTGGACTCCCATTGGTTTTTTTAAATCATGAGACCCTACTGATTAAGAATCTGCATGATGCACCCTTGAGGAATTAAAAAACTCCAAGATGGCTCCCAAGATGGCCGTCAAAATACATGATCAGCAATAGCTTGCTTTCCTGAACCGCTCGAATACTGATCTCGGTGTCTAAATGTAGGTGTTCATGGTCACAGTGTCGGATTATGTACAATAACACTAGTTTGGGTAGTCACATACACAAAGGGAGATCATGACTGCCAAAATGCATAACAAGCTATATTTCACTTCCTAGAACAAATATAACAATGATTTTGGTGCATAAATGGAGGTTTTCAGTGCCATTGAGTCGGCCTACGTGCATTAAAGCTTAGCTTGGTGCCCGCACCAGACACAGGGAGAGAACTCTCAATTTACCGAGGGTGAATTATAAGAGGAAAATTCATTTTAAAAGTCTTTTCGTTGATTGTCAAAGCTAGCTAGTGATATCAATGACATGGTTTTTTTATATTAATTTGCGTTTGACAAACGAGTTAATTCGCGGTAGGCATTGTCCAAATTCTTAATCAGTAGGGTTTCTTGGTTTAAACAGCACCGAAAGCCAAACCATTAGGAGTGTAATCTTTATGGGTTCTTGGTCTGACACCGAGAACATTTCTAAATCATTTGACAAGAGTTAATTTGCCAAATTTGATTTAACTTTGTGATTATTTTCTGCTTCAGATGATTTCAAAATACAGCAACATATGACTGACAGCGAATGCTTTTGCAATTGCGGTATTTGTGACAAGCTGCTTACTTCAGCCGGTCCAGTTCGAATAAAATCGACCATCCATTCCAGTATACAGCGTTGCGATCGGAAACACGTCTAACTTCAGGAATCATTAGAGGAAAATTACAATCTAACTATTAAGTCGCATCGATCTTATATCTCAACATACACTTCGTGTTCACATATACGGACACATTTGAAACGAAACGTTAAATGCCTAGAGCGTTCCTTAAGTACACCATCGCCTTAAAAACCGACAAGGAGCTCTAGCATAGTAATTTTCAGTTTCCTGGAACATTGCTTAGTTTGTGGAGGGTCATGTGATATAAAGCCAGACCCTAGAAATCCAAGGCGGTGGAGTAAATCTAAACGTTGTAGAACAGCACACATGTGTTATGGCCAGAAAACACGTAAAGCGGTAAGTATAAACGTGTGTTCTAAGAGGAGAGAAATTCAGGTTAGAATCCAGGTATAATCAGTGATTTGCATGCTATTGACGCACGTCACCATGTTGACTATCGATGTAGATGTATGACTCCAACATCAATAGAGAAAAAGCAACACAGTAAGAGTGAACCTGAGTAAAGTGACTCTGCATTTAATCTTGTTTTGTGTACTATGGACTCTGACAGCTCATACATTTGGAGATCAGTAAAAGTTGATAATCTATATCGTCGCAAAGGAGGTGATAAACTGTGTCGTTTACATTTTGGAAAGGCCCTGTCTGTACATTTTGGCAAATACCTTTTGGGGTTTTCAGCCACTGGACTGGAAAATATACTTTTGTTCCGAAGCAGAGCCTCGGATCTAGTTAGAATTTCGGAGGAGGAGGACAATCATATGTCGAGATCTGTTTCCAAAGTCCTGACAATAATTGTCAAATAGTCTAAGGAGCCTTTACCTGACAAGCAGGTTGATCAAACCAGGATAAATAAATGTATTGTATTGCAATTTGTAAGTTTAAGCCTGGTGTCATTAATGCGCAACATTTCTGAAGAATTGGATTCTACACTGCCTGCCATTTTGATAGGCAATATTATAACTTCTGTTATCACCAGCAGACCAACATCCCTTTAAATCTGTCTTGGTGTACGTTTGAGAGAAAAAAACTTTATTGAACAGTTCTATGACTTTGGTATTACATGCTCATATTATGAAGTTCTAAGGTTTAAGGCGTCTGCTGCAGCAGCTGCACGGAACCACAACAATCTGCTTAGACATTTTGATTCTGAGGGCACAATCATTCAAGCAGTAGCCGACACTTTTGATGCCAATATATCGTTACAAAATTGTCTCCAGTCCACACACGCTCCAGCATTACTTGTGACACAAATGAAGTCCAGTAATGAAGCTTCCAATGACTGTGAAGATACCATCCCTAGATTGAGGAAGGAAGAAATGAAAGCTGGACCGATTATGCTGCACCGGTCAAATATTATACCGGTCCTAAAAACAGAAATGCCAGATTCTGAGTCAAAAGTTTCAGTCTGACCGTTGAAGGTACTGGCACAGCAAAACATTTCCCAAAGGCGTGAACGTGATCCAGGCGTCATATTTCTAAAGAACATTGCTGAAGTCCCAGTATCCCCAGAATATGGAAGGTTTAACAGCATAATATCACGCGAACAAGCCCATGCATTAAGGCCTGCCACCAAGGCGGTGTATACACCAATGACTGAAAATAACACCCTCTGATCCAACAACACTGATGGCTGCATTGCTGGAAGCAAAACGATTTACTGATGAAACAGGACAGGTATATACAGTGTTTACAACTGAGCAGCAGTTATACCACGTGATAGTCAACATAGTTTGTGTTTATCCAGAAATGTTCACTGATTTCATTCCACGACTAGGTGGTATGCATATGCTTATGAATTTGATGTACTGTATAGGCGTGCTGCTGCCAATCAGTGGCCTGGATGAAATCGTGAAAGCTGCATTTGCTGGTTTTGACTGTATGCACACTGGGAAGAAGTACCCGCAGAGTAAACGGGCCCTGAGGATGGTGACAGAGGAGCCCCTGCATAAAGTGGTAGTAGGAGCTGGACATGGATAAGATGCGGTGGATTTGCTTCAGAAGAGGACTGATCGGAGTAGAACTTCAACGCTCTGGTTAAAATGTCTGGTTGTTCCTATTCTTATAATCCCTCTGCATGTCAGAGCGAAAAGAAAATGTGATTGCCCCTTGTACCTTGTAGCATTACCACCTATGATACCTTATTTCTTTCCTGGAGGTCATGGGAATTATGCAAGATAGATGAACTCTTTATTATCTCCCGGCGATGGAACGCTTGCCATCTAATTTGCGTAAAGGGTGTCTCAAAGGCGAGCATATGATGCGGCATAAACGTGGAATATGGAATGGCATGTGGTATGACATGTTTATTGAAACAACGTTTATGCGATATGGGCATGACTCGGGAGGAATTGTAGGAATAACACTAACTCCAAGTGCATATGTTCAATCCTCTCACCAAAGACATGTCAGATATAAGAGATGCATCAGAACGGGAACAGATCACAGACCACAAAGAAGAACACTCTGCCAGCTTATATGCTGATACAAAAGATAGAGACATGATCCGCAAAACGCTTTAACTTTGCATTGATACCTTTAGCACGTCTGAGCACCCTGATGGTGTACTAAACATAGTGACAGGCAGGATATCTCATGATAGAGTTAGCGTTGAGAATGCATTGGCCATAGGCCAGAGACAAATGAATGAGTATCAAGCTACATGGCCTGGCGGTGTACATGCTCCATTGAGTAAGAAAATCGTCAAATGAACATTGCCAAAAACATGTAAAGGTACGATCGGATCATGTTTATAACATTGAACTGATATATTCCAGGGTGATGCACTGACGTGACTTGGATGGTGAGAACATATTTGATCACGAGCTTGCGCCTATCCCTATTTCTATACGCAGACAGATGGAGGTCACAGTTTATTGGTTACAGGATCAGTATCTATCCCTAATGAAGTCAGTAATGGCATTGTGATTGAGAGAAATTGTATGAACACAACATATGCGGAGGCGGATGTCATCCAGGTTCAGCAAATGGTAAATATTGCAGCCATCCAAGAACTTGAATGTATCAAGATCATATCAGATGCTACAGATGCTACAGATGCTTTTATCCGTTTTGGTATATCGTTACACGTTCAATTGAATAACTTGCGAAGTGTTCATGCAGTCCACTAGTTCCAATAGGATTCTGATAGATATGGGTGCAACATCACAACAACACAAGGAAATTATTCCTAGTATATTAGGTATGCATGCAATTGCGGGGTGTGATACAGTGGGACATATGTACGGGATAGGCAAAGCAACACCAGTTAAGAATCTCATAAAAATCTAGGAAGACTTGGCAAAGTGAATGCAGACTTTGAAGACGCGATGCTTGAAGCTACATCATTTATTGGTGCAGTATATGGTAAATCATCGATGTCAGAGATTCGGTATCATGTATGGCTTACAAAAACTGCTGGGGAAAAAACATTACATCCATGGCCAAGCTGAAAATGCTGCCGCCAACAATAGAATCATTTGCAATGCGCGTTAAATGCGCTCATTATCAAACAAGTGTTTGGAAACCTGCTATTATGCCTAGTTTATTGACGCAGTGGCAACGTGCGGCTTCAATTTCTATGTGCTAACTTAGCCGACAGTCATGCACCCATTAGTTTAATTTGTTGATCATCATCTCCCGGTCGGTGGATCGAACCGCCATTCTGCAACTCCGCATAGCATCAGCAACCAGACATCTTTCCACTGGACCACCGCGCCAAGACTAAAAGTCTAGGTTTGGCCGACCAGTTTTCACATGTCTGATAGACTGACACACTGACGATTCATATGGGACTATCTGTGGATGCATCTGCCACGATTCAATCCTAGGCTTTTTACGCCTATTGTACTCTGACTCCAGCACGGCTCTGGCAGTATATGTATTTTTATTTTATTGACGCACTGGCTACGTGCGGTTTCAATTTCCATGTGCTAACTTAGCCGACAGTCATGCACCCATTAGTTTAATTTGTTGATCACCATCTCCCGGTCGGGGGATCGAACCGCCATTCTGCAACTCCGCATAGCATCAGCAACCAGACAATTTAATGGCCTTTGCGCCACGCTTGTTGATAACATGTTTGGTACCATTAGTCCTGCCAAAGATCGCCTTTCGATGCTTGAAAAGTATTCTGGTATTGACATAGCAATTTGCATAGCAGAAATTGCTGATCTGTACGTAAATCTGCCTTTAAAGTCACCAGCTCCTCTAATGGCTCAGGTAAAGATATAACATTATGTTGTCCCAGCACAGTGTCATTCATTTTGGGGTTCTTCTATGGATTTTAATGATGGCACTATTGGTGGAATCTTGCCAACGTTAATGACTTTCAATGGTATATGTGGAAGCTTCTTCCTACTAACACTAGTTCTCGCTAATAACTATCCACTCTTTTCTCACTGCATCGAAAGTGGTTCCACGATGAAATCATCATCTTTCCCCACACACTTCCCATTAATACATCCTAGAAATAGCATCCCACCTCCTGGAGGAACTAGAATTGATGTCTCATAATCAACTTCGTGGCGTGTATGATGACGTCACAATCAAGTATGTATAGTGTACCAAAGTTCACCATGAACGCTTACTTGAAGACGGATTAAGCGTTGTTGCACGAATTGTATGTCTTTACTATTTAATAAACAGTCTGTTGAATATTTTGAAACTAATTTGACTTGACGATGTTGCTGGCATAGCCAGTAACAGCACCCATTCAGATCAGTTTCAAAATATTCAAAGGTACCTGCATAGTTTTCTGGAATTTGCCATTCAGGGAGTGCAGTGATCGATTGCTCACAACATGGGCGAAGTGTGGTTAGAGCATATGTAAAGATGGGTGGAGCATAGCTAAAACTGTCTTCCTCCATTATAAAGATATGATTGTAGGATGTTGTTGTAGGGAATGATAACATAGCATTGAGCGCCCACCCCCACCCCCAACATGAACAGCTGTCAATGCTTTATGAAACCAGTGTATCGATTCTAGCAGTTTGCCGTGTCAACGAATCATGCTACGCCATTATGGATCTGTATGCACATAGGTAATGCATGTTGGAAAATGATGCCGCTTTATAACAGATGGTATTAATGTCACGTATTGTAAACTTAACACTTTACTGATCGAGGCGCCTAAGAACGGCCAGTAATGCCCTTTAGTAGGCGAAGAGGACTCTATTCTTTAGCTTACCACTGTAATGAGTGGTTCGATAAACAGGGAAGTCATTCCTGTGGTCCATTTTCAAACAGTCTTCTCTAGGAATGCGAACGAACATTGAATACGATAATTTGGATTTGCTTTACTATTAACGTGGTAATGGCCATTCACGCGGAAAATGGTACATGTAGCTGTCCGAAAAATGCCAATATCCAGAACAGCAGAAATATATATTTGTTTTGTAAATTTACTGAATATTCTTCTCGTGGCCTGACAACGGTCTCTTCCTGATTAAATCAGATATTGTCTTACGGGATATTGACCATACAGGATTAATTCACCTTTCCAGAGTATCCATCCTTCATATATGCGATGTGTAGAATGACATCATAATGAATGACGTCGATTAGTACGTGGCGAACGCATATTTGAAGACGGTCTATACGTTGTTGTACACATTGTATGTCTTTACTATTTTATAAGTATTATGTTGAATATTTTGAAAATAATTTGACTGGGAAAACACCCAGTCAAATTAGTTACAACATATTCAACAGTTTCCCTGTATTTCTCAGGAAATTTATAGTTAGTGCATTCGGGGATCGATCAATCCCAACACGGCGAGGTGTGGGTGGAGCTTAGCTAATGATAGGCGGAGCATAGCTAAACATTGAAAGGTCCATTAACATAACCATCAGTTTGTGCGGGTTGGTGACACTGCAGACACAGGAGGGGCTAAACTCGTGGCATCACTAGGACGGTTTGCCTGTATATTGCTGACAAGACACTGAGTGGATCTAAGACAATAATAGTCCGTCACCTGTTCATGACCTAGCCCCCATGCTTGGAACCTGAGCATTAAAGTACATTACCTGAAGCAACACTAATTATAACTCAGCAGGACTTACACCAGCGCTGTTTTAAATGCAATAGATATCTTACCTTAAAGCTTTGAAAAACGAAAGGCTAAACAGCAAAAGAATCAGAATTTATTAAATATATAGATGAATATTTTGAAAATAAATTGAATCGTAACTGGTGATGCCTATGGCAACAATAAGTCCCTGGTAAAGTTGTTTCAAATCGTTCAACGGCGTACCGGCATCGTTACATTGGAATTGAAACTCTTGAGATTCAAGGGTCAATATATCAGCATAACATGAAGGAAAGCCTTTGCACACAATAAGCTGAGTGTCTGATATGGTCACATGGAGGAATTAAGTTTTAGCTATGTATCGCCCATCTTTATTAAATAGTAAAATCATATAGTTCTTACAACAACACGTAGGCTGTCATAAAATAAGCGTTCCTGACGGACTTAAGTAGGTCATTCATGACGTAATTGATATGACGTCAACCTACATGCCACGCATATGATTATAGCATCACATGATTGACTGAGAAATTGGAATCCTCTGTGTGGTGGTTGCGCGAACTTTCATATGAATATTTTCAAATACAGTCTAATATGTATTCCATTTATAACCTGTCTGTCAAAAAACGAGCCTGGTGCTATTTTCTCTAAAGTGATGTTCGGTCTAACGATGCCGCTAAGGAATCGTTGAGCAAATTCTGCTGAACAGGAGCATGTCTTTAAATTATATTTTGTGTAACAAAAGTCGTTCATTTATGGACCGCTCACACCATGCTGTTAATGTGCCGTTCTTCAGTCTTCATCGTTATCTTGTTTTGCAAGCGTTCGCATACTTAAGGTTCAGCTTTCGTTTGCATGCGTTAATTGCTCCGTTTTCAAACGTAATCATACCTTTGACATGCAATTAGTGTAATGGCAAAGTCAGCAGGATATGAGAAGGAATGCAGCAAATAACGAGAACAAATCCGAGACAAGCAGACGCCTATTGACTTCATGCCAAACTGCCTCCTCTGAATCTCATGGGCTTGGAGACAATGTTGATTTTTATAGACAGACAGAAACGTTGGAGGTGTTAAAGTAAATTAACGCAAGGTAAAGCATTCTGTAATGATGCCTTACATTTGATGAGTGCGTTGGCGTATGTAAGGACGATAGACAGTTTTCCTGATGATAATTCAGTGAAAATTTTCCGAATTGGTTTGGAACACGCTCTCAGGCCGTGCTCTCACTGGAGACTTAATCAGGAATAATGCCATACTGAGGTATGGGCGTTATTCCTGATTAACTCTTTAGAGAGAACACGACAGTAGACATATCCGAGAAAAAATCCATGATGAAAGCAATGATGATCCTAAGTCCAATATCGATGTCAGTCACCGGTATCCATGTTGAAAAGCGGTTTCCCCGATTTAAGGTCTGAGGAAGAATCCTAACTAAATCGACGACGTTAAAAATAACCAATGTGGCCGCCAAACACAGGCAGCCAACTTGAAGATTTTATTCCAGATGACACCTTGGTAAACAATATCGATGTCAGTCACTGGTGTTCATGTTGAAAAGCGGTTTCCCCGATTTAAGTTTTGAGGAAGAATCCTAACTAAATCGACGACATTAAAAATAACCAATGTGGCCGCCAAACACAGGCAACCAACTTGAAGATTTTATTCCAAATGGTCCTTGGTAACCACTTGTCAGACCAGATTAAACTTAGTAGGGCCTACTAACTCTGCTGAAAAGCCTTTCTACATCAATGGTGATCTGAAATCTATTATGACCACCAACCCTAAGCAGTCATGAGCTGTAATGCTGAGATATTATTTAGCAATGAACACACCATTAGTTAGCCTCTGTTCGTGATGTCAGTGTACTTGGTTGATGATAAAAGATAGGCGTTGTGAGTGGTTTCCGTTGTCCCTTCGTCCGTCCGTAAATTCATGAATCTTGACGAACATATGTTTTACACATGACTTACAGATCTCAAGCTATATTTACTGATATACACGTGAAGGGACTAATCAAAAAAATTTTTAAATGTCTTCCAATTTCGATAGTCAAGTCTAGTTTTCCTACATTCGAACACACTGACACATTGCCACACCGTCAAACAGACATACAAACAAATAAACATACACACAGACAGACATGGCGGCATACAACCTACCTCGATACGGACGATAATAAATAAATAGCAAGCGGAATGCGAATACATTTATTTTATTAGCTTTCAAAAGTAATCCATCATCTGTCAATTTGATCTACGCTACTAATTTAAAGGGGATACGTACAGGTACACCTACATTCATAAGTGCATGCATGCATGCGCGCGCGCACACACACATGCACGCACGCACGCACGTACGCACGCACGCACGCACACACGCACACACGCAACGTAAAGCACAGCAAAGCAAAGCGGGAGGAAAGCAATTATCTACCGGTAGCTAGATTTATAATTGTAATGCCTCAACCTGACTTAAGGTGACTTAAGGTGAACAATTCCTCGTGTAGCCACATGGGATACGTTGCTTAAATACATCTAGTGCTGATGAAAATGCAGATGAAATATTGAATGGACAGTCATATGAATCATTCAGCCATAGTACACGATATATAACGGACTAAGAATTGTAAATAAAGGCCATTAAATGGAGAAAAATGCTTAACCCTTTTTATGACGAAACCCGCCTCTTCAGTATTCTTGAGAAATGCCCATTGGCAGGCCAAGTGAAGGCTATTTTTTTTTTAATTGACCACTGGAATGACTTACTCGGTAACAGAGCCAGTCATTCCAGTGATTAATTTTCAAAAATGGTCTTCACTTGGCCTGCATGTAAACATTCGACAAGCAAATATTTAAATCTTTTGACAAAATTGTGTCACTAAAGGGTTAAATCGAATTTGCATTGCATGGTTTACCATAGATAGGTTGACTGTAGATTCATTCCCATCATTAGCCTGCTCCTCACATACCTCATCCCACCCATCACCCACTAGTCCCATAAATGTAAGCATGGCATATAAATACCAATCAGTCAATCACAGTGAAATGCGCACAACAATTGATGATGAGCTATCTAATCATAACGGAATTCCCTAAGCAGCGATATGGAATATATGCCAGCTTAGACAATACCAAGTGACACTTTCGCCTAACTGTCATAGACATAAACGGGAATGTGTCGTAGAATATGCTTACCGATGTCGTTACGAGGCTATAGTTTCGGGAACATACCCCCCCCCCCCCCGGGGCCGGCGTTCTCGAACGTGTCGTTCAAAGGACTTTTCCATGCTTAGCTATTCCCCGCCCTTCTCTAGCTAAGCTCCGCTCACACCTCAACCGTGTTGGGATCGATCGATCGATCTCTGAACTCCCTGACTATTAATTTCCAGAAAACTATACAGCTTAAGCTGTTGAATATTTTGAAACTAATTTGACTGGGTGCTGTTGCTGCCTATGGCTGCAACAGCGCCCAGTCAAATTAGTTGCAAAATATTTAACAGCATGTTTATTAAATAAAATTATTACAACGTTTCGGACCTTTAAGAGTTAAAGACGGTCCGTATATAATTATTTATGAAGTAATGATTATGATATCATCCTACAAGCCGCTGTTTATGATGTCATGTGACGTCATTATTCTGGAACGGTACATTCCCTCCACACCGACATCAATTATATGACCCCTCAATGAACACAAACTCATACCATGGTCTACCTGGTGTAAACTTAGTTGGTAAGTTGTCGTAGTAAATAATGGAGCCAAACGCATAGATAGCGACGTGTTAGGGAATATAAGCCCTGAGCAACGACAGCCAGGGGCGTATTTAGATATGTGGTGGCCCTGGGGCAAAGAATGAACGGGGGTTCAGGGGGGTCCTCCCCCAGAAATCTTTTTACATCTAGGTGCTCTGAGACGGCCAGAGAGCCTACTTTTAGGATGAATTATGGCGCTTTCTTTCGTTGTAAAATTATTTTATTTTGCAAATTTTCGTAATTAACATTGTTGCCGAACACCAAACAAGAATTGGGACCCCCACAAATATTAGAATAGAATTATAATGCATGATTAAGAGTTCTAAACTAATAAAGTTTGCTTTAAATGTCCTATAACTTAAAAAAAAGTGCATAGTTTCTTTTTTCGTTTTTAAATTGTGGGGGCCCCTTGCGTGTGGGGGCCCCGGGACTTTTGCCCCCCCCCCCCTCCCCCCCCCCACCCCCCCCATTAAATACGGCCCTGACGACAGCCAGAGGTGATACTAATATTCATCGTTGTTTTATACAAAGTGCCCTCACCAGAGCGATGCCGTTCCTCGTGGTCAAGCTGGTGCTTGTGTTGTCAATCAAAGTAGGAACTGATCTCGGATGCTGATGTACTCTCTGACGCTGGAGCTAATCCAGCTGGTGCTGACATCTGGGACTTCATCAGAGTGTTCATGATAACATTGCAACCTGAGTGCATTCACACGGTCTACTGCAAGCGACGGAAATGTGTTCTGCTGCGAAAGCATGAGAGAGAGAGAGAGAGAGAGAGAGAGGGGGGGGATGGAGAGAGAGAGAGGCGGGAGTGGGGGGGGGATCAGAGGATCGATGCCATTGCATAAATCTGTTAAGCGTGCTACGAGGTGACCCCAAGAAAGCAGGACTTGGTGCACTTAAATCAAGAATGGGCCGGAGGAAGCTAAAGACTGTGGCTGAGGACACGATCGACACAATGGGCACACGTGAAGATGGACTGGTTGCAGCTGTAGGATGTTTCTACTACTACAGCCGCAGAATACAGTAATCACACATACATACATACATACATAGCAATTAGTAGTGAACGACCATCAACTATTATGTTAACAGATGATATGCATGTTTGAAGTATCACTGCAGTTTGTATCGCGTCGTGTGCACAATGCATATATGTACAATGGACCTTTCGAAAGTGTATCCATCCATCATATGACGTCATACGCAAATACGTAGCGTGTAGGATGACGTCATAATCATGACGCCATGAATGATTCGAAATAGTCCGTCTTTAGCGCTTAACACTCCGACACGTTGTACGAATTGTATGTCTTTACCATTTAATAAACAGTCTGTTGATGTTAATGACGTCATAATGATCTACGGCAAACATAGATTGATGTAACAATCATAATTGTCATGAATCTGGATTAGTAGTAGGAATTTTATAGATATCCTATTTAATAAACATTCTCTTAAAAATTCTGAAACTAATTTGAATGGGCACTGTTGCTCAGAGCCCAGTCAAATTAGTTTCAAAATAGTCAACAGTTAGTTTTAAACTATTGTATAGTAACCTTGCTATATGGATTTAGGAAATTCAGCGCTCGATCTATCACAACACTGGCTGACTGTGTGCGGGGTCTAGATAGAAATAGGCGGGGCATAGCTAAAATGTGATTCATCAATACGCGCAACCTCGTCCTAGATTGCTTGGAAAAGCGCTCATTTTTTACATCTTAAATAATACATACACCGCTATTGTGTATAGCAGACATTGCCACACTAACTACCGACCAACATATTGTTTTCAAATGTAAATATATAAAGGCGCAGGATATCATAGATACAATGTATGTACGATGAAACTGAACAACGTACAGATTCCACACTATCGTCGATATATGCTGAGATCAGGAATACGCTGTTGATCCATTATAATGTGGTCCATATATGTATATCAAGGAGGCGAGGTCTCCTTATATAAGTCGCGAGTGTTTGCATCAACTATTGGTATGGTCCGTAACCTCAGGCTAAAGTGTGTTGTTGAATGTAAGTAGCCAGGTGCAGGATGTTATAGAGACAACGTGTTTGCTCTGTCCAAATCCATTGAAAGACATGTAGATGCCACTATTGTCTCGAGCGATGCTGCCTTCGTGGATTTACACTGCTGAACCAGAATTCTGTGGCCCAGGTATCTGGTGAACTGATAGTGTAGACATTAGTAAGCCTTAGTATTTCCTCGCCTAAATAATATTAAAATTCATGCCAGACGGTTAAACAGTTTGATTTCAATACACGGATCGATTTCCAGCTATTCCCCGCCCATTTCTAACAAAACGCCGCCCGCTTTGTATACGCGTTTAAATCAATAGAGGAATCCAGTTTTGGCTATGCCCCTCCCACCTCTAGCCAAGATCCACCCACGATTTTCCCGTAGTTTGGATCGATCGATTCACTGCACTCTCTGAATCTCAATTTCCAGAAAAAATATACCGGTGAGCAGCTGAATATTTTGAAACTCATTTATTTGACAGCGCCCAGTCAAATTAGTTACAACATATTCAACAAAATGTGTATTAAATAATAAAAACAAACAATTCGTACACCAACGCTAAGTCCGTCATCAATTACGTGTTCGCTACGAACTTAGCTACGTCAGTCGTGACGTAATTGGTTATGACGGTAGCCTACACGTCATGTAGTTGATTATGATGTCGTGTGATTGACTGAGAAACTAGAACTGTCAACCCAGACTTCCCAGAATCGTAACTTCAAGTTAACTCTGCAGTTGAGAATTTCGAGATGCATTTGACTGGGAGCTGGTGCTTAAGGCAACAACAGCTCCCAATCAAAGCAGTTTCAAATTTTTCAACATAATGTTTATTAAATTGTTAATGCACCAAGGTTGGGAATTCCGGCGATACACGCGGGATAATTATCTCTTTCATGTTATACTTATATCGTTTGATTGTGACGTCAGCTAACAAGCGATGCATGTGATTGTCACGTCAGCTTACACGTGACGCATCGTGATTGTCACGTCAGCTAACACGTGATGTATTGGGACGTCGACCAACACGTAATATATTATGATTGTGACGTCAACTAACACGTGATACTTCATGAGTGTGATGTCAAATAACAAGTGATGGATCATGATTGTGATGCCAAATAACAAGTGAGGTATCATGATTGTGATGTCAGCTAACAAGTGACGTATCATGATTGTGACATCAACTAACACGACATGCGTCATGATTGTGACGTCAACTAACACGTGACACGTTATTATTGTGACATCAACTAACATGTGACACGTTATTATTGTGACATCAACTAACATGTGCCACGTTATTATTGTGACATCAACTAACATGTGACACATTATTATTGTGACATCAACTAACACGCCATGCGCTATGATTGTGACGTCAACTAACAAGTGAGGTATCGTGATTGTGACGTCAGCTAACAAGTGATATATCATGATTGTGACTTCAACTAACAAGTGATATATCATGATTGTGACGCTAACTAACACGTGATATGCCATGATTGAGACGTCAAATAACAAGTGATGGATCATGATTGCGATGTCAGCTAAGTAACGTATCATGATTGTGACGTCAGCTAACAACCGATGTATCGTAATTGTGACGTCAGCTAACAAGTGACGTATCGAGATTGTGATGGCAGGTAACAAGTGACGTATCGAGAGTGTGACCTCAACTTAGAAGCGACGCACCCTAACTAAAGGATGTTGCCGTATAACACGCGAGCCATGGCGCTCGGAAGAACCGGAAAGCCATTTGAGTAGCTTTTTGCCAGCATCTATTTGTCGAAATACGATCATTATTTCGACCTACACATAATTTTTAAAATTAAAAAGTTGACACTGGTTTGTCATGCTGTACTGATGAACAGTATAACATACCGCTAGATTTACACTAGCCAAATTATCAATGTTCACGTATCCATGTGTATATGTGTGCGAGTTTACGTACGCGTGGGTGTTAATTATATAGACGTAATTAATGCGATATATTGTTTCATATTTAGTGATGTGTGGCTGGAATGGTAATAATTCGAGAGGCTAGTTATCTGTTTTGTAAAGGACATTTACAGAAATCATTTTCTTTCTTTAACAGCAGTCGCCTACAGCAAGACGTTCTTCAAAAGAGTGAAATAATGAGCACAACATATTTCAACAGTGAACATACTCGCGAATCTTCGCACAGAAATTGTCAAGCTTTGGTCAGATTTGGGTTAACAAATACTTAAAATTTTTGATCAAAAAGAAATTCTATGATGCATACGTGTTGCCATTTCCTTAGATCCAACTGTAACCAGTGTAACAAAGCTAATCACAATCAGAACTCGCTATAGCGGCCAGTTGCATTTGGAGCCAGAATCCTGTGTCTGCAACACATCTTCTGGCCGGAATTGAGGGCGGAGAGACATATGGAGAGAGCTAGAGATTGACGATGGGAGAGAGCGAACGAGCGAGGGAAGCGGGTGGGAGAGATTGGTTGATGGGAGAGACATAGAGAGAAAGTGAGAGAGGGAGAGAGAGAGAGAGAGAGAGAGAGAGAGAGAGAGAGAGAGAGAGAGAGAGCGTTAGATAGGGAGAGAGGGAGGTGGGATGGGTAGAGAAAGAGAGAGAGAGAGGGGGAGAGAGAGTGAGAGAGAGCGCACGTGAAGATAGAGAGATGGAGAGAGGGGAGGGGGGAGTGGATCAGATTTGGATATATAGACAGAGATTGAGAGAGAGAGAGAGAGAAAGAGAGAGAGAGAGAGAGAGAGAGAGAGAGAGAGAGAGAGATTGAGAGAGAGAGAGAGAGAGTGGGTCGGGTTGGTTGGGGGTGCATGGCTGATTTATGATCTCTAAAATGGATACAATTCAATCAAGAACAATTATCGCCATTAAATCCTAAATTATATTTGCTTATTGTTTCCTAGCTGATCTCTCTGATAGTCTCTTCGGGAGTCTGGTCGATTCCCAACCAATACATCATTGCTACATGTGAGTATTGTACTCATTAATGGCATCCACAGATTGCTGGGAACAATTGAGTAACTGACCATCTAAACATATTTGCTGGCATACAATTTCATTTGAGATGGGCACTAATGGAGCAGCGATGCTAACCTTCGCAAATATTACTTAGGAAATAAATACTCGTTTTCTTAGAGCAATGCCAAAAAGAAATGAGATCGGTAATGAAATGCCATCAAGTATGTTCCTCCTTCCATCCCGCATTGGTGGAATAAGTTCTGTATGTCAGAGTGAGGGACAGGGTTGTGCGGATAAGAGGCACTGCGGGAGAATGGGAGTGATGCATGAACTGACTGGCGGATACAGACGAATGTACCGGTGGATGACTAATCAACCAGATCATTTAATGAACATTTTGTTGCATATTTTGAATCTAATTTGACCCGGCGCTGTTGCCACTATAGGCAGCAAACACACTTAGTCAAATTAGTTTCAAACGATTCACCAGGTTACTATATAGGTACCATGAAATTGGGTTTCTGGGAATTCTAGTGTCAAAATATATAGATCAATATAAACCCAACCCAACTTGCTCAGAACATGGGAGGAGCTTAGCTAGAGATGGGCGGGGCATGGCTAGAAATGGGCATCTCTGTTCCGTCTTTCTCCTACGTGATGATGGTAATGGACCTTTCGAGTTTTAGCTATGCCCCGCCCATTCTAGTTAAGTTCCACTCACGCCTCACTCGTTGGGATCTATCTCTGAACTCCATGTCTATTAATTTCCGGAAAACTATACAGATAAGCTGTTCGATATTTTGAAACTAATTTAATAGGGTGTTGTTGCTGCCTATGCCTACGACATCAGCAACGCCCAGTCAAATTAGTTTCAAAATATTCAACAGAATCCTTATTAAATAGTAAAAGCACAATTAATACAACGCATAGTCCATCTTCAATTATGCGTACGGCACGTGTTTATCTCCGTCATCGTCATGACGCCATAATCACGTCATTGATTATGATGTCATTCTACACGTCACGTAGTTAATTATAGCGTAATGTGATGGATGGATACAGTGGACATGTCTATTGTAATGTAGGGTGAAGTGAATGGGATCACCTGCCACCGTAGATTGTTTTCAGCGCTCCCGATTTCCCATACTTAGCATATACCACCATGCACCTTTGCACACCTTTGCACCAAACTGACTAAATACGATAAATCGCTGATAATGTTAGAAATGTTATGTTGAATAATTTGAAAATAAATTGACCTGCATCTGCTGGTGCCTATGATAGCAACATGTTCTTGTCGAATGTGGTTCACCATAGTCCACATGCACTTACCTGTACGGTTGCCTTGAACTTGCGATACGAAGACCGTAGGGCTCAACAGTTTAAACTGCTTTTCAAATTTATCACACCAGTTTATTTACATTTATTTAATTATCAAATATTAAAATTAGCGACTATCATATTAAACGGGTCTGGAAACTTTGCTAGGAAATGGTAGCGAGTCTGAGATTATATTTATTATTTCCGTTATTTTTAACTTTCAAGTGAGTCTTGTTATATTATTTTTAAACCATTTACATTATATTTTATAGAAATAAATTCGATATTGACATGTTTTACAAATGTGTCACACAAGGTTCGTGGGCTCTGTTACTTATATGGTAATATAGAGACCACTGCAATCTGAAAATCTTATCTATAATGTTTCTCGTTATAACAAGATATTGCAACTACCCCTATTTAAATAAGATAAGGTGTCAAGATGACTCACATGATGCTGGCTATGGGGATGATGGCACTATCACCAGCTATTGTAACTACACAAATAAATAAATACACAAGGTGTCATGATGACGTACTGGATGATCACACACAACAACCACCACTCCATACATTAATTACAAGCTTAGCCATATTTCGGCCTTTGGAAATGTGGCCAGATGTATGAATAATGCTCCTGTGCCACTAGCTAGTTACTTAATTACTAGATCTATCTCAATGGACAGTCCACACAAAGGATCAAATATCTAGGCAACATGGTTGTTTGGTGTAGGAAGAACATTACTCGAGAGAGACAATCCATGCCCAAAGACATTACTATTGCTGATGACTGGTGTTCGATCCAAGATAATGAGGCGCATAGTTCCCACCTTTGAGACGCTTATAATGGATACAACAACAGCTCGCAGCAACTCATTTGCAATATGATTGTTGAAAGAAGAACATCAGAGCTCGATACTATTGACCATTAGAACACACTAAGGATGTAATTAGCAAAAGTAGATATGTTTGGAAGGCAAGCTGAAACTAAGCGAGGAAGACGCGCACAGAGCTCTTAATATGGCTAAATTACATTTGATGCATTGATCCCCTGGCTCACTATCATCTACTAAACATGAGCCAGTCAACTTTGATATGCCAATTATCCGTGAGAGTACATTATTCTACGCAATGTGTTCACGTGCCCAAACATCCCGAATTTTAGGATTAAAATCTAGAGAAAGTATTGCATATGTTGAATGTCCATATACCTAGAGTGGTACTTACACTATCTGTTGAATATATTCGTATGCTATGGATAAATCGATTTAATACCAGAGTGTAACAATTCATCATCATATTGACTATTCTCGTTAAGTATATGTTGCTTTGACTAAACCGTTATCAGTCGAATTTGTTAAAGAAAATGGTCAATTTGCAGGCCAAAAGAAGACTATTTTTTAAAGTTTACCACTTGAATGACTGGCTCTGTTATCGAGCCAGTCATTACACTGGTAAAACAAGAAAAATCTTCTATTGGTCTGCACGTGGCCATTTCTCAAGGTTACTGCTGGACCCGTTTTTGGCTGATATGAATCTATATGATATAATATAAAAATACACTACACAGGACACACATCTGCTGGCCCACGATTTAATGGGCACATTTATTATACAAAATACAAACTATTTGCTCATGGACCATGCCCATTTGGAGGTCAAGGGATGACACTTTGAAAGTCTACTTCTGGAATTACTGGCTCGGTTATCGAGGCAGTTTTGTCAGTGGCAAATTTTCCAAAAATTGTCCGCTCTTTGCCTGCAAATGATCATTAACCAAATCTTCTGCTGATGCCCATTTATGGCAGGCTTGTACAAGAACTGGTTAATTTGGCTATGAAATAGAAGGTGCAGTTGCACGTTTCTCTAGGACACACGCCATCATTTTTTACTGTTTCTTGGATACTCCTTTCCTACCCAATATCATACATGGGCGCTACGTTTTGAGAACAGTTGCTGCTCTCATTGCTACGATACACATGAAGGCAAGCCTTCCTATGCGTTCTATCCTGTGCATGCGTTTGCATCAAGACACCTTACTTAACCATTTCATGGCAAGACAGGCCTCTGCAATGGTCCTGGTTAATGTCCATTTGCCAGCTATGTGGAGATTATTTTTGAAAATTTAACGCGGTCATGATTTGCTGGATAACCGAACCAGTGATTCGAGTGATATTTTTTTCAAAAATATTCTTCCTTTAACCCGCAAATGGATACTCAGAGAGGAATCTGTTTAACTTGCATAGCTAAATTTGACCATTAAATTGTTGGCGTATGCTCATGTCGACTTATTTATTGTCGACATAAATCATGTGGACCCGAAAAGATAAAGTCAAAATCCCATTTATAATTTATTAATATTTTGAAACTAATTTCATTGTAAGCCGATCTTGATCATAGCAACAACAGGTAAATGCGAAATGTGTATCAAAATATTCAACAGCATTAATCTATAAAATCCTTGAATTTGAGATTATGTGCAATAAGCTTCGATTAGCATACAACAATATCTGTATAATGAACTAGATTAACCTCGCTCGAGCATGCCATGATTAACCTCTCGTGTACCAATAGCGGTTCAAAGCGCTCAAAATTCTACATTTTTACAATAAAGTTTACAAATATAACTTTCTGTTGTCGTGCAAATAGACATTACACAAGGCCACTACAGGTGCTGTTATGTGGCCGGTTTGACCATGAAAATGGTCAAGAACATCCTTTTTTTCTTAGCTACTGTCTATTTGCCTGCTAAAAGAAGGCCATGTTTTTATTTTACCACTGGCGGTCACCGAGCCAGTCATTCCAGTGGTAAAATTTCAAAAATCATATTTTCTTTGATAAAAAGAATGGACATTACTCAAGACTACTACATAGTCGGTTTCTGGAGGTCTTGACCAATAAAGAGTTACGTTAACACACGAGGGGTTAAACCTCTCATAATATGTTTGCTAAAGATAGATTCCATAATTTGAGAAGTTAAAATACCTTGTATGTATTCGCAGGCCAGTTGTCGATCCTTAATGTTGATAAGCTCTTGCACACCTTGTCTATTTTATTTTCTCAGCGGTCCTGGATAGTGAACAATTATTTAACGCCCATGTACGCATTGAGCCCAGACACGTATTCCCGTTATTTCTAGAGCATACTCCTGGCTGTACAATGTACCGTAGTTACCACTTGCGTGATAACCATTAGTATAATGTCACAGCAGATCCGCCATGCAATGAAGTTGACATTTTAATTGACCATATGCGCTTAATGGATGCTTTGCCTCCATAAGTTAAATCTTTAGTGCCTTGTTATAGATTGTGGATACATTTGTGGCTGTATAAAGGTTGGCTATGAATGGTTTATTTCCTCTGAACTGTACACAGTTATAGAGCACGATGATCAGATTGCCATACACATATTGGAGCCCTACATCTATGTACAGCTTCACTCTAAGGTTGGCCCCTCATCTAAATATAGACCATGGACAGGACAGGGACAGAGCATTGAATGAACTAATGAGTGACAGTCATGTGCACCCTCGTCATCAATGTGTGTATGCAAAAGCTAGCATTTGGATAAGCTCTGCAATCATCAAATCGGCAATCTTCCGTAATATCAAAACCTCTTTTTAGAAAGTATATTTGTTTGCGGACAATCGTAATAGTAGCATTGCTTCCATTAGATCTCAGGCTATGGTATATCTGTTGGATATTGGCAATCTAGAGAACTTTGTAATCTAAATATCTTAACTATAATTACTATATCGGTATAACTGCAATAACTTAATAAAATGATTACTATTATATATGGGCAGTTATCCCAATATAAAAGACATACGGTGTTAGGATGACGCACATGCTGCTAATATGAATTACCATGTAATGGTCACGTGCAACCTCACCCATTAAGTCCAAGCCTAGTTAAATGCATGTCACTCAAAATGTGTTAACGATTTACCCTTCGAATTTGTTCAAGAAAGTTTCAATTTTCCCAAAGAAAATGTCCATTTGCAGACCAAGAGATGACTACGTTGGAAATTTACCACTGAAATGGCTGGCTCGTTTGTTGTTGATATGAGTGTTAAAGGGTTAACACAACACAGGCCCAGTAGCACGGCTGCTAACTGGTGTTCCTATATCTGCTGCATACTTCCTTTGTGGTCAGATTAATGGATAATATAACCTCTCACAGCAATATCATTTACAAAGTGACAGATGTAGGAAGAATATCAGGGCTGGATGCTGTTCACCAATGGAAGAATCTAAGGACGTCGTTAGAAATACGAGTAATGTAAATTGAAGATATTATTGGCAGCTAACATAATATAAAAGCAGAAACAATGGCACACATATCGCAATAAGTTTGATGTTATTTTATGTCGATGGACCTTTCCATTTTTTGCTAAGCCCCCGCCCACCTCTAGCTGAGCTCCACCCACACCTCGCCCGTATTGGGACCGATCGATCTCTGAACTCTCTGATTATCAATTTCCAGAAAACTATACAGGTGATCTATTGACTATTTTGGAACTCGTTTGACAGGGCGCTGTTGCTGCCTATGGCAGCAACATCGTCCAGTCAAATTAGTTTTAAAATATTCAACAGCATATTTATTATATAGTAGAGCCATACAATTCGTAAAACGTGTCGGACTATTAAGAGTTAAAACGGGCCAAATAGAATCATTTATGACGTAATGATTGTGATGTCATCCCACACGCAACGTAGCCGATCATAACGTCATATGCCGGAACATAATGGATGGATGAAGTGGAAAGGTTTATTATCTGTGAGATTACATAGCGATGTGGATTGAATAGAAGCTATTCCTGCACACATCCAACATCCGGCCATTATGGTTTCATGAAAGTATACAATATCATTGGTCGAATGTATTATAACGATTCTCACAAAATACACTAAAACTGGCACAATATCTGAGAGTACATATAAGTTTAACTTTCATTTGTAGGTCAAGAGAAGGCTATTTTGAAAATGCACCACTGGAATGACATACGTATGGTTTCTGAACAATTTTATAGATACTCGATTTTATATCCTATCCTGGCAGATAGCCATACATGGCGCTGTGTTGCGCTATGTCGTAGTCTTGGCTAATGTCTATTTGCAGGCCAAGAGTCTAACTATTTTTGAGAATTTACCACTGGAAGGACTGGCTCGATTATTGAGCCAATCATTCCAGTTGTATGTCTTCAAATTATAGTGTTCTCTTGCGTTGCAAATAAACATTCGGTGAGCAAATATCGTGTATCTTCTTAAATAAATTTGGCGATTAAAGTGTCAATGCAGACGATTGTGTATTTATTTCCTGTCGGCATCAAGCGATTGGACCCGAAAATAAAAACAACTCACTTAAAATGTAATAAATATTTAGCTAATATTCTGAAACTAATTTCATTTGGAGCTGTGCCCACTTATAGCAGCAACGGGGTCCTGTAAAATTAGATTCAATGTATTTAATAGTTTAGAAATATAGGTCCCAGCAATTTGAGATTCTGGGAACTCGAGGTTCTAATGGATGAGCCCCGATTATGCATTCACGTGCCACTCGTGTGGCTTTTCTTATTTTAATGGTGGCTTTATCACTTTAATGTTTGTAGGGTATTAACTCTCCTGGCCATCTTTGTCTGATTTATGGGCCGTTACCTTTTTGCTATGCACAACTTTTTTTGGTTTAATCAGTTAGCATGCAATGCATTACTGACAATGAACTACTCTACTCTCCCTAGAGCATGCCATACTTACAGTTCTCATAAAACAATAATTGTAGAGCCAGATTAAGCCTATTTGGGGCCAGGGCAAACTAGTTGTGAAACCCCCGTATCGGGCGAGTCAGAGAGGGAATGACTACTACTACTACTACTACTACTACTACTACTACTACTACTACTACTACTACTACTACTACTACTACTACTACTACTACTACTACTACTACTACTACTACTACTACTACTACTACTACTACTACTACTGCTATTACTACTACTACTACTACTACTACTACTACTGCTACTACTACTACTACTACTACTACTACTACTACTACTACTACTACTACTACTACTACTACTACTACTGCAGTACTACTACTAATGCTACTACTGCTACTACTACTACTACTACTACTACCACTACTACTACTACTACTACTACTACTACTACTACTACTACTACTACTACTACTACTACTACTACTACTACTACTACTACTACCACCACCATATCCCCTGGTGGTGGTGGTGGTCATGGTGGCGGATTTAGTTATGTCCCGCCCAGCTTGCTCCACGCACGTTCATGTTGGGATCGGTCAATCCTTAAACTCCCTGACTATCAATTTCCAGAAAAATATACAGGTACACTGTCGAATATTTTGTAATTAATTTGACTGGGTGCTGTTGCTGCGTATGGCAGCAACAGCACCCAGTCAAATCGGTTGCAAAATATTCACCAACATATTTTTTAAATAGTAAAGACATACAATAGGTAGGACAAGGCTTAGCCCAACAAGGCTTAGCCCGTCAACAACCAAGCGTTTGTGACGTACTTATCTACGCTTTTCACGAACACATTGATTATGACGTTATATTACACGTCCCGTAGTTGATTATGACTTCATATGATGGATAAATAAGGTTCATTGATGCTTTCTTATATCGGCCAATGATATATGTTATGCCTCCTCTCGCCTGCTGATTCTTGGCTTGTTCCGTTTTCTATGCTTACTGTGAAAGTGTATGCCGCTTATTCCCGTCACCACCAAAGATATACGTGTTTCCACTACCCAACCCACTTGAAGCAGCATGCGTGTCGTATATCTTAAATAATAAATATGTCACGAGTGTGTCCATCAGATATTATCACGCTCAATAACCGCCAGACTGGTGTTTTGTTAAAAGTAAATATAAAGGAACCGGATCTCTTAGAGAGGCGGTATTTACATTGAAAGACATTATAGATGGCATATATCTTAAATAATGTATAATTATGTCGCCAGGGCGTCCATCAGATCAGATATTGCCACCTAAATAGCCAGCAGATACGTATGTTGTTAAATGTGAAAAGTCACCGTATATGTTGGCGACACGGTATTTACTTTAAGATGGATGCGGAAGGCAGCAAGATGCTTTTGAATAAGGAAAATCTGGTCCAGATATTTATATCTTAGGCGCTGTCTCTTTAAATAAGTCACTAGTATGTACATCAGAATGATGTTGATACGCTCAGCAAGGACTGAGTTAGCGTGGTGTTGAATGCCAATAAAAAGATACAGGAAGGCTTTATCAATGGATTCACTCTGTTCAAATACAATGGTTGATATATAGATGGTACTCTGGCGTCGACGGATGCGGCGTTCAGGAACATACACTGTTGAACTAAGATATATACACCTTAATAAATAATAGTGTAGATCTTAGTATTTCATCCTCTCTTGTACTAAATCATATACATGCACATGATCATGTTAGACAATCGAACCGCTCGATTTCAATACAGGGATCCATTTCTAGCCATGCCGCGCCCATGTCAAATGAAGCTCTGTCCACTTTGTAGGCGGCGTTTTAATAAATTGTAACACTTTGAACCCTGAATTCTCAGAATCGTACCTTCAAGTTAATTATGCAGGCAAGCAGTTGACGATTTTAAAGTTAATTTGACTGGAAGATGGTGCCGCAAAAGTCAAATGAGTTCAGACGTATTATACACCGTATTTATCAACTTGTAAATTCACCAACAACGTACAATTCAGCTTTCCAGTTTATCCATCCATTATCTGACGTTATAATCAACTAAGTCTCGTGCAGAATTACATCATAATCACTGACGTCATTATGACGTCATGAATGACGTAGATAACTACTCATGAACGCACAATTGAAGATGGATTATGCGTTGTTGCACGAATTGTATGTTTTTACTATATAAATATACACCTGTGCAAAAGTTAAGCACCACCCTATTTTTACGCACATGCGAGGGTATATTCATGTGCTATGAAGAAAGCAATAGCATAAACATTTATGTACCCATCCATCTTAGTGCAAGAGGTAATAATGCAACTAGAGGAATGCTGATTATGATGGTGGGGAAACACTGTATGTTTTTGTTTGAACTTGAAAACGAGGCCTGAATATGGTTACGTTGACACAACTGACAACTATTGCCCTACAGTTGACACACGTGGCTAGATTGTCATTAATGGTGTCTGAAAACGAAGTTTAACATCTGTGCACGAGTTTGAGACTGTCATTATTAATACCGGGTATATCCACCTTGGGCCTGGATGACGGCCTGGACACGACGTCTCATGCTGGTCACCAACCGACTGATACGCCATTGTGGTATTCGTTGCCATTCAAGATGGAGTGCGTCTGTTAATTCCTGTAGGTTCTGCACAGGAGGATCCCTCCTTCTCACCATGTTTCCCAGAATGTCCCAGATATGCTCAATAGGGTTCATGTCAGGGCTCCTTGCTGGCCATGGTAGGGTTTCGATGGCATTCTGGCGGAGGTATTCATGCACAGCTCTAGCACGATGTGGTCGGGCGTTGTCATCCATGAATATAGGGTGGGTTCCAGGTGCATGATTTACAAAATGAGGGACCACAACTCTATCCAGTTTGGAATCTTGATATCTTTGTCCATTTAGTGTTCCAGGTACAGTCAACAGATCCAGCTTACAATCAAATGATATGCACCCCCATATCATAACGGAACCTCCACCAAATGGAACTTCTTCCATGATGTTACGTTGGTCGTACGCCGTGCGTCTGGACCTCCATACACGAGTTCGACCATCTGTGGCATGAAGCAGGAACCGACTTTCATCGGACCAGTGTACCCGTCTCCAGGATCTCATGTTCCAGTGTCTTCTTTCGTTGCACCACCTCAGACGCTCCTCTTTGTGGTGTGCAGTGATGAGAGGACGTCTGACAGGTCTCCTAGCTTTCATGCCAGCAGCATACAGTCTCCTTTTGATGGTAGACATTGACACTCTATTGCGCGTTTCCCATTGCTGGCTGAGGACTCTGCTGTTGGTGAATGGAGATCTCCTAACAAGGCGTACTAGGGCTCGATCATCACGGGCAGTAGTCTTCTTCGGTCTTCCAGATCTAGGCCTGTCCTTCACCTCGTTAGTTTGCCCATGTTTTGCAATCAAACGACTGATTACAGTATGGTTAATGTTCAGCTGTCTGCCAATCTCTCTGCATGACATACCAGTGGTATGCATGCCTATGATTTGCCATTTCACACGATCACTTAACCTTCGTCTTGCCATAGCGGTTCACAATCAAGAGCTAATTCTCTCTGTACAAATAAACCACGGTCATGAACACAAAATTCCTAATCTTGTCGCCTAAATCTGTATGTAATGTTCTACACCTCAAACTGGACTTTTACATAACTGAACACGTGTGCTGTTTCCCGCCACGCACGGACATCAAGCGGCGTGAAGTCATGCATGCATGTGCATTTCGTACTTGGAATTATGTCAGCTAACGCGGGGACAAAAAGTATGGCAGCCTAGTTGTACCATCATGTTTCTACGTTCTATTGTTTTTGCTGGTGCTTAACTTTTGCACAGGTGTATATATTCTGGCGAATATTTTGAAGCTAATTTGACTGGGCGCTGCTGCTGCCATATGCAGCAACAGCACCCAGTCAAATTAGTTACACAATATTCAACAGCTTACCTGTATAGTTTACAAAAAGTTGATAGTCAGGGCAGTCGGGGATCGATCGATCCCATCACGTCGAAGTGTGTGCGTGCGTGCGTGCGTGCGTGCGTGCGTGCGTGCGTGCGTGTGTGCGTGCGTGTGTGTGTGTGTAGCTTAGCTAGAGGTTGGCGAGGCATAGCTAAAACTGGAACGACCGATTGAGAGGGTAACTGTCTACGTCATTTAATTCTCACGTCAGCTAACAAGTGGTCTATCTTGAATATGGCGTCAGATACTTGGGTGACAGATCGGATTCCTCTATTAAGTTTTATTCTGCCTGTCAGGTTTATAATATACCATATACCATGAAAACTACTTTCTCGCCAGGTATTGCTGACTGGAAGTTTTTCATGAATTGTCACCACCGTGACTCTGGAGGAAATTATAGAAATCTATGTTTGTGTTCTTCATTTGCTGTATTAATGAATCTTAGGCGGATCTGCCATTAACCCCTATTGTGTCAACATCACATTAAAGCCTTTAAAATACTACTTATTTCAATTAACCATTTAATTGCCAATACTTTTCAGGGAAATTTTGATTTTTGCAGCGAAAATGAACATTTACAAAAAAACCCATAGATTTCTGTTATCCTTCAAATGGACATTCATCAAAAGTTTGGTGGTCCAGAATTTCACATTTCTGCTTAGCCAGTGTCCTATTGCCAAAAACAGTATTTTTGAAAATTTACCACGATTACCGAGCCAGTCATTGCAGTGGTAAATTCTAAAAAAATATTCTTCTCTTTGTCTGCAAATGAACATGTCTCAAGATCACTGCAGATGCCACCAACTTGACCATTAAAGGTTTGAGTTGACACAAGCATGGTTAATCCAAAACCATCAGTAGTATCATATCTGGATCACACTCCCAAGTCGCTTTGTGCCAGCACCATAATGACGAAATACCATCCCTAGGATACTTCGACGCACGCGTACCTTTGCAAATTACAAATTGTGCCCATCATGTCTTATGATGTACTGATAGGCAGATTAGCAAACACCTGCCAACTGAACCTTTCCAAGCTTATCCTTCCATCATATGACGTCATATGACATCATAAGCGGCGTGTGTCATGAAGTCATAATCATGACATTGTGGATGATTCGAAACAGTCTGCCTTTAGCGCTTAATAGTCTGACACGTTGTATAAAGTGTATGTCTTCACTATTTAATAAACATTACGTTGAATATTTTGAAACTAATTTGACCCGGTGCCGTTGCTGCCATAGGCAGCACTAGCACGCAGCCAATTTAGGTTCAACATATTCAACAGCATACCTTTCTGGAAATTGGTAGTCAGAGAGATCAGGGATCGATCGATACCAACATGAGCATGATGTGGGTGGAGCTTAGATAGAGATGGGCGGGGCATAGGTAAAATTGGAAAGGTCCATTCTCAGCGTTAGTGCTGTGCTGCTAGAGAAGACAACGCATTTAACGCCGACGTTTGCCAACGTGCACATGCGCATACACGAGATCTAATTAAGGTGATATGTTGCTCGTTGTTTATAAACAATTTACCCGTACATGTGATCGGTGACTGGGATGGTAGTCTTTTTCTTAAGTCAGACCACTTTTGTGAAACGTAACTTTAGAGGAATCAGAAACTATATCTGACACCAGCAGCCTCTAGCAACACTTTCTTCAAAATATGATATAATAAGCGCGTATGTATTCAACAGCGAACAGCCTAACGAATCATCGCATAGAAATTGCCAAGCTTTGGTGTTTTTTAGATGATTGATTACATGCTATATTTGATCAAAAAGAAATTATATAACACATACACATGTTGAAGATCTGTCATTTCTTTAGATTCAACAGTAACCAATCTAACTAAGCTAATTGCGGCCAAATCTCTCTATAGCGGGCACTTAGAGTTGGTGCCAGAATGGTGGTTCTGCAACACCCGGTGCCATCTTGCGGCCAGAATTCAGACATTATATGACAGCCGATTCATACTAAAAGGCAATCCGCTCTTGGTCTCACATAGTTAAATGGACCCTATGTTGTCCACTATTAAACATAACTTACTGATGAAAAATTATCCTAGTTCATGTTGATGTTGAGAGAGAGAGAGAGAGAAAGAGAGAGAAAGAGAGAGAGAGAGAGAGAGAGAGAGGGAGAGAGAGAGAGAGAGAGAGAGATAGATAGAGAGAGAGAGAGAGAGAGAGAGAGAGAGAGAGAGCGAAGGAGAGCGAAAGAGAGCGAGAGAGGGAGAGAGGGGGGGGGGGCGGGAGAGGAAGAGGGAGAGAGGGAAAGAGAGAGGGAGAGCGAGGGAGAGAGAGAGGGGGGGGGGAGGAGAGAGAGATTGGAGGGGGTGGGTGAGGGGCGGGGCAGATGAAAAAGAGAGAAAGATGTACGGTGCGAGAGACTGCGCGCGAGAGTGATTGAGAGAGAATACGGACTCTAACATGAATACCAGCTCTACAAATGAATCATGTTTTGAAAAATTATCGCTACACTTTATTTGTATATTGTTTCCTATCTGATTTCACTGACTCTTCGCGTGTCCGGTCGATTCCTAGCCAATACATCATGGTTACATTGTGATTATTGTACTCACTAATGACAAAGGCATCGCATCCACAGATTGCCGGGCACAATTAAATAATCGACCATCTAAACACATTTGCAGACATACAATTTCATTTGAGATAGGCACTAATCGAGCATTGATGAAGCAGTCGTCGCCTATTCCGAGATACTAGGCTTAGCAAATATTACTTAGAAAATAAATACTCGAGCAATGAGAATCAGGAATGTGACGGGTAATGAAATACCATCAAGTAGGCTCCATGCAACATTGGTGAAATGAGTTCTGTATATCGGACGGAGAGACAGGGTAATGTGGAATAGATGGAGAATGGGACTGGTGCAGGGTGGGACAGACGGATATATAGAGGAATGAACCGGCGAATAAGCAATAGATGAATCGTATCTGTCACTCAAATATGTGACGTCATAATCCACTACGTCATAGTAGTTTTACGTCGCAAAGAAAATGCGTAATACATGATGTAACTAGCCATTGAATAGCTCATCACTTCATATGTATTGTATGTGTTTACTATTTAATATAAATTCTGTAGGATATTTTGACACTAATTTGACTAGGCATAGGCAGCAGCAACTCCTAGTTGAATTAGTGTCTAGATAGTCAACCGGTTAGCATCTATAATTAACATGAAATTGAGGTTCTGCGAGTTGATGATTCAAAGTATATAAATCGATCCCAGAGCACAATTCATGGGCGGAGCTTAGGTAGAAATGGGAGGGGCTTAGCAACAAATAGGCAACAAATAGGATGGGCATATCTACATGGATCTCTCCTTTCCCTCGTTCTTCTACGTTATGATGGTAACTGCAATGTAGAGTCTTGCTTATGGTGAAGTGAATGGATCACACGTGGCCAGGGATTGGGTTTCTACACGCAGCTATACCTCTTCGGGCACTCCTAGGTATCGTGGTGTGCTTTCAGTCCTCCTGATTGTCCATAATTAGTCTAAAATATGCTAAGAAACAGTGGCGAGTCTGAGATTCTGTGTATTACGTATTACAGTTATTCTTAATCTTCAAGTGCATTTTGTTAGTTCTTTTAAAACATTTCACATTATATTTTATATAAATAAGTTCAATATTGACAGGTCTGACCAATATGCGGCACAATGCAAATATTTGTTGTGTCAGGTTTGAAATTACTTTAATCGATCCTTTAAGATTTCTGATTACCTCTTTAAAATGCATCAATGCTATTTCATTTTACAACATTCTAACATCTAAACACCCTTCTTACGCTATGGTTGCTAGCAAATACTGGTGTTGAGTTAGTCGCAGCATCCCATGCTTTGTGACATACATCACTGACTAGTGCATGAAACTATTTGATTGACCATTAGTTGAGAAATAAAGACAGCGTATTGACATATAATGTAGCTTGTAAGATTAGTGTAAGGTAAGATATGACTGGCGTTTGTGAAATGTATCTAATCATGTACAATCATAAATGTACCAATTAATATCAATCACCTCCATCGTTTGTTGAAATGGTTACCATATAGCACGTGTTCAATAGCAACAGTGTGAATATGAATTCACCTTTCCAGAGTATCCACCGCTCATATGATGGCATAATCAAGTACCTGATGTGTAGAATGACATCATAATGAATGAAGTCATGAATGACGTCGATAAGTACGACACCAACGCATATTTGAAGACGGGATATGCGTTGTTGTACACATTGTTTGCTTTTACTTTTTAATAAATATTATGTTGAATATTTTGGAACGACAGCACCCGATCAAATTAGTTACAAAATATTCAACAGCGTCCCTGTATAGCTTTCAGGAAATTAATAGTTAGGGCATCGGTGATCGATCAATCCCCAGGTGTGGGTTGAGCTTAGCTAGATATTGGGCGGGGCATAGCTAAAACTGGAACGGTTCATTCTTTATCATTGAGCATTACCTATTAGAGAGGTCACTGCATGGACGCTCTTACAATCGGCATAATTGCATAGATGCGATGGCCTCAAATTATCTACATCAAATAGCTATACATTCTACGTAACACAATCTAATCTATTAGTATTATCTTGCCCAGCAAAATAGAAAAATAGATACTCGTCAAAACTCCTACAGAGGCCGGTCTTGACAGGCATTGGGCCATGTAAGGTAAAATAATGTTTGTACAATATATAGCAATCCCCGACCCGCCCAACCCCCCTCCCACCCCACTCCACCGCGTATCGATGCTGTATGGACACGAACAACTGGATATCGGGTTCTGAATTGAAAGAATGATTGTACGTTTTGTTCTGAGAAAGGATAACATTTTATTGACCCCGCCCACACACCCTCCCCGACATGAACAACTGCCAATGTGATATGAAATGAGTGTAGTGATTCTACCATTGGCCGTGCCATCGAATCATGCTATGAACAGTCGGTATGAGGTTTTATGCGCAGAGGCAATGCATGCTAGAGACTAAATATTATGTTTCTTTATAACATGCTCTCTTAGCCCCTTGAACCCTGACTTCCGAGAATCCCAATTTCAACGTAATTATCGAGCTACAAGTCAAATTAGTTTTAAAATAGTCAGTAGAATATTTAATATATTGTAAATGAGTTTTTGAATTCATGATTGCGGGTTCAAATGGTTCAAGAACAGATGACATCATTAGCATGAACTCCATATATGCTGCTGCCAGGGTAGTGTGTCAGCTTAGCCGATACTAGGCCGTCACCTGTTCATGACCTAGCTGCCATGCTCGGAGGATGTGCATCAAAGTACATTGCCTAAAGCAACACTAAGTATGACTCAACAGCACTTACGCCAGCGCTGCCATAGATGCAATATATATCTCATCTTAAAGCTTTGAACCCGAAAGATTAAACAATACACATCTATAAGAATATAATAACTCATCTGCTGACTATTTTAAAACCAATTTGAATGTAGCTGTTGTTGTCTCAGACATCAATAGTTTCCAGTCAAACTAGTTTCAAATCATTTAACAGAGTGTCTGTCAAGTTGGCTTGACATTGAGATGCTGGTAAGCCAGGGCTTAACTGATTTATATAAAGTAAATGCATACTTGTTCATGCGACTAGTCGAGTATTTGATATGGTATATACGTTGGGCTATATTTGGTGTGTGGTGGTAACCTTTGATGCCCATATTTTCAAAGGGCGAGATAACCTACCTGTCAAATGTCGAGGTTCAGTAGTGCCAGACATACGTGATAATTGCATTCATCACTGTTTTCCAATTGGAGCCCTTACTAGAGCGAAGCAGGCCCTCGTGGTCAAGTTGTGGCTCGTTCTGTTAATCACATCAGAGAACGCGCTCTTATGACGATGTAGCGTATGGCTGAGGACCTGATTCAGCCGATGTTGGAATTGGACACTTTTTATTGGAGTTTTCATGATGACAGCGTAACCTGATTCCATAAACACGGTGCACTTCAAGCGGCGGAAAGGTCTTCTGTTGCGAAATTAAATGGGTTTCCTGCAGTCAGAAAGAGAGAGAAAGCGAGAGAGAGAGAGAGAGTGAGAGAGAGACAGAGAGAGAGAGGGAGAGATGGAGAGAGAGAGAGAGAGTGAGGGAGAGATTGAAAAGGAGATGGAGACAGAACCAGAGACATAGATAGCGCGGGAGAGCGGGAGAAAAGGAGCGAGAGAAGGAGCGAGCGAGAGAGGGGGGGGGGTGAGAAATGCGTAGGGAGGGAGGGAGGGGAAACAGGGAGAGAGAGAAAGAGAGAGAGAGAGGGAGAGAGAGAGACAGAGAGAGCGTGAGAGAGAGCGCGCGGGAGATAGAGAGCGAGAGAGAGATGGAGGGAGGGAGGGAGGGTGAGAGAGAGAGGGATAGAGAGAGCGTGAGAGAGAGAGAGAGAGCGCGGGAGAGAGAGCGAGAGAGATAGAGAGATGGAGGGAGGGAGGGAGGGAGGGGAGAGAGAGCGAGAGCTGGGGAGTGAGGAAAGAGAGAGAGAGAGAACGGGAGAGAGCGCCCACGCGAAAGACAGAGGCGGCGAGAGAGAGATTGAAAAGGAGATGGAGACAGAGATAGAGACATAGATAGCGTTGGAGAGTGGGAGAGAAGGAGCGAGAGAAGGAGCGAGCGAGAGAAGAGGCAGAGATGCGGAGGGAGGGAGCGAGGGAGGGGAGAGAGAGAGAGAGAGAGAGCGAGAGAGAGAGAGAGAGAAAGAGAGAGAGAGAGAAAGAGAGAGAGATGCTTGTACTGCATAGGAATTAATTGTAAAAACACCACCCACGATGTGTATTGGCGATATTTGATGGATGATTCATGTTTGGAAGTACCACTGCAGCTTATTAGGTAACTTGAGGTAGGTGACGTATGGATAATACCACAGTATTTACTTAATACAATCGTATGTTATATACAAACTAAGCTAATGATTTAGTGTGACAACTCAGCATTGTATGTGCCATTTTGGTTAAATATGTGTTGGATTTGTCTGAAGCGTGATTGTTTAAGCTGCTTTGATTGCTACAATAAAAATAATGTCCTGCTTTCCTATGCGTTCTAACCCGGTCATGAGTTCGCATCAAGAATCTATAAGCCTTGCTTAACTAACTTTTGACTGCAGTCTTGGATAATGTCCATTTGCAGGCCAAGAGAAGATTATTTTTGAAAATTTACTATTGCAATAACTGACTTGATAACCGTGCCAATCATTCCAGCAGAACAGTTTGAAAACTAGTCTTCTCTTGACCGCAAATTGGCATTCAATGGGCAAATATGTGCATTTCCCTAAATAAATTTGGCCGTTAAATTATTCAAGCAGGCTAATGCCGACTTATTTAGTGTCGCCATCAAGAATTTAGACCCGAAAACTTAATTTAACAAAATCTCATTTATAATTTAATAAATATTCTTATAATAATTTGAAACTAATTTCCGTGGCAGTTTTTCCTAATTATAGCCTCAACATGTTCCAGTCAAATTAGTTTCAAATTAGTCAATAAATTCACATAACAATCGATAAGATAGGAATAACGGATTAGTCTACTATCGCTAGACCATGCCATGCCCGAAGTTCTCATACAGTTCTTATCTCCTTTGTGTCAACTTCACCCTTTAATTGTCAAGTTTGTAATATTTTTGAAAATGTACCACTGGAACGACTGGCTCGGTAACCGAGCCAGTCATTCCAGTGGTAAATGTTCAAAAATACTCTTCTTGGACTGCAATTGGACACTGGCTAAGTAGAAATTTAAATTTTCTTTCCCATTACACCTTTGATGAATGTCCATTTGAAGGGTAACAGAAATCAATTTTATGTAAACTTTCGTTATAAATTCACAAAATTACTCTTTTTGGCTGCAAAAATCAACATTTCCTTGAGAAGTATTGACAATTAAATGGTTAATTGAAATAAATAGTATTTTGATCGCTTTAACGCGCTGCCGACACAAGATGGGTTAAACATTCGTAGATGTATCTATTCATAGGTGGATGAGGTAGCTTATACGTTGTTTCTAGAATCAATTCTATTTAGGCAGCTGCTTATAGACCTTTCGAGTTTTAGCTATGATGCCCCACCCCGCCCATCGCTAGCTAAGTTCCACCCACACCGCAACAATATTAGGATTGATCGATCCCTGAACTCCCTGACTATCGGTGCCCGAGTCAAAATTTCCTAAAATACTCTTCACTTTGCCTCTCAATTGACATACATGCACTGGACAAAACGCTAATTTTCAGGGGCCATTATATTAAAGTGTAGATCATGGCTGGAATTTTCTTTTGAAAACAGATAGAGTGATGCTAGATTAACATGTTATCATGCACTTTTAATATTTTTAAAACGTGTATGCTAGAAGAACGTGATTATAAATGTTGAAAATTATGCCTTTTGCTGCTTCCTAATATCACTCGGTAAGTTTCGTAAAACCGGTGAAACGCACCACGTGACACGCGTCACAAGTGGAAGGGACGAGGGAATTCCCTCTAGTCGTTAACGTGTTATTTAGTCCGACTGGCAAGGAGAAGAGTTGCATTTAGATATATTTATGCAATTACTTTTGTTAAAATGACACAAAGATGCGTAGTACGATATCGAAACACACGTGAATAATTTATCCTTTGATTAATTTCCATCAGATTAAACTTTGGCAATGTTTGCCGAGCGATAGTATTGAGATTTCTGGGGTCTCGGTGGTAGGCATACATGTGTTAAATATACATGAATTTTCACATTCAACGCTAGAAAAATGCGTCGTACTATTGATTCTCATATAAAAAAAGAATTGTGAATCGTGTTCTAAAATCCCGCTGTACATATTAGAATATATTTTCTAATATTAAACGATTTTTAGCGAGAGCTCAATCGCCAATCAATCCCGCTAGCATTTAGCATTGCGCGAATCGAAGGTTCGTCGTATCTTCTTTCCAGCAACAAACGGGTAAATCGAGTCCGCTAAACGATTCCCTCACAGGAATGTCGGAATCGCGATAATGATTGGATAAAACCCGCATTCTTTCAGCTCACACGTATTAATGAGCAATAATAAACACGAACGAAGGAAAGCCCTTTATCTGAAATTAACTTTCTCGAGGTTCTTTAAAAATGAAATCTGTCAAAATCATCGGCAGCAACACATTTATATCAAATTGCCATTAAAATATTATGTAGTTATTAAATGTCAATTTGCCAATGTGTCCAAACTGTTTGAACATTGATAAATTGGCATTTAGTAATTAAATGGGATAGTTGCTTACCAGTAGTGAATGGGTCAATAACTGACTTTTCATAAACTTAAAACTTATGGATTTCTTTATAGATATCCCATTTCTCAAGTATGATTTGGCTTTTAAATTTTTGGACATCGTACACTATTTCCTTTTTAAAGATAAAAGCCTATGTACACATTTTAGCTGTTATGATAATAATTTTGAATCTTGAAAGCCAACACATTTGGGAAATGGGCTAAAACTGAGCCTATAGGCTTATATAAGTTTAAGCTCCTTGAGTGAACACTGATAGAATTGTAAACCTGGCATAAATCATGAATGTTACCTTGAAAATATCGACATGATAAATATATCAAACAAACAAATAATTTAAAATCAAATTTAAGGGAGTGGCATGGTTCTCAACAATGGACTACTTAAACGACGAACCCAGTTCACGGCTCAGTGGTGGATTATCTTACCACAGGAGGAAACATTGGCAATCTTCTTGACTCTTCTCTCATGCACCCAATAGTTGCCTACCTGTAGTGAACACTGATAATGCACAATCAGATCGAATGAAAGGGTCCATTGAACCAATATAGAACCAACATGGCCACCAAACAGTAAATTATGCTTGGTCCATGACAGCCATGTTTTATCACTGATCAATTTCTTTTGAACACACTTTAATCACCCTTAGTTATCGATGAAATATCTGGAGTTTCAGCCTGAACCGTAAGCACTTCCTGTGATGTCATTTTCAAGAACAAGATGTTCACCTGAAAATGGATCAGGTAAAATTCCAGGCACTCAATATGGGCCGAATTTGGTTAAAACTGGGAATTGATTAACCCAATAATACTCGCGCCACCCAAAAAATTGCTTCTGTGGTAGATCTGAGAAATGTCCATTTTCAGACCAGGACTCCAGTAGAATACTATTTTGTACATTTACTACTGGAATGACTGGCTCGATAATCAAGCCAGTCATTCCAGTGATAAATTTTCAAAAATAATCTCAACCTGCAAATGGACATTTTCTATGAGAAAATTGATACTTATTTTGAAGAATTTGAGGGGTAAATGGTTAAGGATGAGACATCTGACCAATCAAATTTCTTAATTAAACTTGGTTAAAATCAACCAAGCGGCTGAGGAGATGCATTTTGACAATTTCCGGGAACATTTTTCATAGAATCCAAGATTTTCACCCCAAAACTGACTAATCGAAGTTCTAAACTCAGAAGCATAGCACCATACGGTTCTTATGGCCAAATTTTGTTGAAATCCACCAAGGAGATGCATTTTGACAATTTCCAGTAAATCATTTACAAAATCTAAGATTTTCACCGATCAATTTATGGATCAATCAGAATTCTGAAGAGATGTTCTGGAGCCTAACACCCAGGGTTAGATTTTAAGGATTTGTTCTACTAACCTAGACAGGATAGTGCATCATTGATTCTACTATCCCGCAGCAAACTTCACAAACCCAATGTTTGTAAGCTCAAAGCTGATCACTTCTTTAATCCAATCACTGATACAGAGAAGCCGTTGAATATTTTGAAACTAGTTTGTCTGGAAAGCCGTTGCTGCCTTTGGTGGGTACTCAACACAATGCCATTAGAATAGTATTTCTTTGTATTTCCTCTTTTGAGAGCAACTAACCCAGACAGGTTAGTGCAGGTGCAGTTTTACTAGCCCATATGAAATACTACTATCCTCGGGTTAACAGGTTAGTCTTATAATCGAGCCCTACTAACACGATAAGGTTCTCCCAGACAAATTTGCCTGAAATTGGTCATAGAAGATGCGATTTTACAGACAGCTGAGTCATGACCACCACGGCATAAGCTCAATTTGTCAGCATTTATCTCATAATCGGCCATAACTGTCATGATTTTTTACCTGCATCGCCAGACGCAAGGGTTAATATGAGAATGGAGTGCTTCGACTTCTTTTGGGTAAAAATCACAAGGCAACAGCTTTCAGCAACAATTTCTTCAAATTGGACACTGAATAACTCTGGTTCAACTGGCCGAATGTTTGTCTATGGGGTCCTGAATATGTGCACCAATTTTGAGGTCAAAGCTAAATCTCAAACAGTAAAAGCTTTCAGTTGGCAACATTGCTTCAAAAACAGACACTTTTGACGCCATAGCGGCCCAATTGAAAAATATACATGTATCAACGACATGAATATTGTGCAACTTTGTCCAGGTTATTCATTACAACCGAATTACCATTGCATAAGCTGACCCAGGATATGTAATTTGACCGACGGATGAACACCATGGCATAGGCTCACTTGGGCCTTCAGGTCAGGCGAGTTAATAATGATCTGATATTCCGAATATTCTCAGTTTATAGAAATTTAGCCATGCACAAGAATCATAATAATTTCAATAGTTGATGCAACAACAATCTTCTATGATTTCACATAGAATGGCTGTACTAATACCCGAGTGTACTGTGAAGGCCCATGCTTTCATTGTGCTATGATTTCACATAGAACGACTGTACTAATACCTGAGTGTACTGTGAAGGCCCATGCTTTCATTGTGCTATGATTTCACATAGAATGACTGTACTAATACCTGAGTGTACTGTGAAGGCCCACGCTTTCATTGTGCTATGCTTTTCTGACCCCTGTTTGCTTTAACCCCTTCACAGATGAATTCCCCATATCTAATTTTCAAGGCAACCATAGAGGAAAACTGTTGAATATTTTGAAATTGATGTGACTAGAAACTGTTGCTGCCTTAGGAAACAACAACTTCCAGTTAAATCAATTTCAAAATATTCAACAGAATAAGTTTTATGTCGCACAGAATTTATTTTTTCAGGGATTTGTCAATGAAAGGGTTATGCTAACACTGCCTTCCAGTAAAATTATTTGCTGAATATCCAACAGCTTTCTTATATTGTATTAACCCCCTTGAAAAAGCTATAGACTGTCAGACTGACACTGGAGTTTCATGGATAAAACCAAAAGAATTAAGAGAATCATGGACAACAAAACATCATGGATAAATCTTGCTCACACTTGATGCATTTGGTTAAGGTAAAGGAAAAGGGAGCTTCCAAATGGTGTTGATTGGTAACACCATAGAGTAATGTAACTACTATCACCAGTAAAGAAGATACAATGAATCAGAATAACTTAAAGCAACTAAACTACCTTAATATGCCTCCCAATGCTCAGATGCGCGAGGAGAGATACATCTAATTCTGTTCCTTTTTACAAGCGGTCCGTCCTGTTATTACTGTACTTGTTATATAACAGTGATCTACTAGTATATCTGCTAGTAAAAGCGATATAAAATACCCGAAACTATTCTGAAAACAATTTTACAGGCCACTGGTATATGCAGCAAAGAATTTCAGTGAAAATGGTTTCAAATTATTCGCTGGCATCATTTTGTGACCATAGAAACAATCAGTGAAAATTACACTAGCCAACTGGAAAACATTTTGACTGAGAATCCTTGCTGCTGCCAGCAACTACTTCCAGTCAGATTGTTTTCAAAATAATCAGCAGTATTGCACCAGTAAATAAGCTCTGTTATAGGTATCAATGCACAAATGGAATACTATTTGCGTGGCACTTAAACCCCACTGATAGGCACTTACGTCCACTTACATCTATGATTGTTTGCAATATGGGTAAAATGATTGCTCCGATTATTCAGATAAATACATGGTTAATGTATATGTTTAGAAACATCGTTTTAAGTTATTCTGATTCATCTCTGGTATTTTACTGGAGTTAATAGGTTTATTCCTCTATGATGGTACCAATCAACAACATTTCGATGTTCATCTTTTCATTTTCTTTAAATTATAATATATTATGGTGGCTGTTCTGGAGGTAGCGTTGATTGACACAGATCTTTGAAATTAATGATAATTTCAACAATTTCAAATGACTAATAACGAAATTTGACCATTTAAGCAATAATAAAAGTTTTTATTGTGAAAGATTATTAAATCTGTTGTATCGCAACAGTATATATATGATAATATTCTCAGAACATAAGAGTCATAGACAGTAGAATTCCGCCTGGTGATTAAAGCACAATATGTACCGAATTTTGTCCCATATAAATCAAATCTGCAGACAGTGAGTGAAATGTAGCCGCATGTGTGAATACTGCATATTGTTCACAGTAGGTTATCAATAATAGGTGTGTGTCACTGAAGGAAGCCTCCACACTGAGTGTCCGACATGGCGATAGTTCTCATCCTGCCAGGGGATTACACCAGTTCTTACTAAAGCACACACTATAACATCACATATTCAACTGAGCAAAGTTATGCACATGACACATCGTTATCTCAGAAAGTGGGTCTAGTCCTCTAGATAAATGGCTAAACCACCTAAAATCACATAGATTTCCTCAAGGGCAGTGTCACTCTCAGGGTAAGACTGCCACTCTGCTACAGAAGACTTCATGAGTAACACGACTATCACAGCCCTGCAAAAGAAAGGACAGTTAAAGAGAGATGTTGAAATACATGTATGAAGCATGTTCCCCGAGTTTGTTGAATGGAATTGAAGGATATTGAAGCACTTTCAGAAGTCTACTATTTAAGTGAACAAGAATTCAAAGTCTGAGACATATTTTGAAATAATACTGCTTTTAAACTGTTATTGTCTTGAATAGCTTACAGCATTATTCTTTCTGAAATATACATCGGTGTATCTACTTTCATAAAGATCTGACCTTTTTAATTACAGCCTCTCGATATCAAGAGCTATTCAATAATGATGTTGTGAATATTTTGAAGTTAATAATTTGACTGGAAGTTGTTGTTGCCATAGAGAGCAAAAGTTCCCAGTCAAATTAGTTTCAAAATATTCAACAGTATCTCCCCTACATTATAACAAATCGGTAATAGCTGGTCTGTTGGAGATAAAGGATTAATATCCTAATTATTATGCTTTGACTAAACAGAATTTAATCATCTTGTCACCTTTAGTCGTTTTACTTTCAAAATATGGAGACACTAGTGCTTCAGTTATTGTACCTGGAGGCTTATCATGATTGTCTCATTACCCTTGCCCTGTAGAGGTAATAAGGTATTGCATTCAGATCTGATAGTGTGTCTGGATCTCAGTATCGCTCACCTGGAGTACTGTTGCCAGCAATAGTTTTTAGTTTTAAAAGCACACATTGTGGTCAGACATTTGTAAGAGTAACCTGTTAACCCTTTAATGGTCAAATTTGGTCAAAAAATTTTAATATCTGCCTATTGAATGTCTATTTACAAGCCAAGAGAATACCACTTTTGAAAACTTATCACTGGAATGACTGGCTCGGGTATAAAGCCAGTCATTCCAGTGGTAAATTTTCAAAATTGTCTTCTCTTGGTCTGTAAATGGACATTCCTCAAGACCATAACAGAGGCTGGTTTTGGCTGGCATGACCATTAAAGGGTTAAACAATTTTTGGGGGGGGGGGGATTTCTGGAAACCCAAGATAGCTGCTGAAATAAATCCACCAATCAATTTTATGAATATTCTATTCGGATGCCTAACACTATAGCAGCCAAGTTTGATTGAAATCGGCCCAGTAGTAAAATGTATTAATTACTGATAAGTATTTTTTACCAAATTTCATTCCTAATTTCAGAAATCCAAAATGAGCACAAAAGATTTAACAACCAGATTCTGTATAAATGTCAAGATTCATACATGTCTCTCCAGGAGAATTTCGAAGCGGAGTAATCACCTGCTCTCCTGAATTTAAATTTAAACCAGTGAAGCGTGTAGTGTTAGTACTCGCCTCTATATTCTATCATTGTTACTAAACAATATAGGCAATCTATGAGATGTTCGCATAGAATTAACCTTAGGCAAGAGGAGAGCAACCATTCGCCTCTCCATAAGTCATGATCATATAATGTAGCATCTTAGAGGTAATTACATACAGGCCTTGTTGAAACATACTGTCATCTTTAAGACAAAAATGTGTTTTGAAAGATTTTTGAAATCCTAGATAGCCATTGTAAAAATCAAACAATCAAGTAATAGTTTGTATCAAAAAATTCCATGCGGTTTAAGGTCATGCCAGCCAAGCGTGGTTAAAATTTGGTCATTTTTAAGAAGATTTAATTATACGTTTTGAAAGATTAAAAAAAATTATAGTAAAATGTCCAGGTCAAATCTTCAGGTGGCCATTGGAAAATTTACCAATCAAATTTCTGGATAAATTCTTGGAAGCCTACTATCATAGAGCTATCTAAGCACAATTTGATTACTATCGGTGGTTAATGTAGATGGGCAGGCGACAGAGGCAAAGGTCACCATGGTATAAGCCCGCTTAGTCACTTGTCCCTTCAGAATGAGTGTGCTAAAAATTACTGATCAAATTTGGATAAAATTTTAACACAATAAAGGCTGATACTGTGAAGGGAATTTTCAGATGTTGGCTGTGATCAGTCAACCAATTTGGCTCAAATTTTAATAGGAAAGTTTGTAACCGTACATTAGGCTTCCACAACATGGCCATGTTTCATACGGAAAATCCGTCATTAGGTGGAGGGTGATCTTGCTCGCTCTGTAGTTAATATTTACCGGTAAGCAAATGTTTGCTTATCAGTCTGAAAGTTCGTGTTTCTTGTACAGCAATAACCGAATCGATATGGGGTTCTAGCATGCATGATGGTCTAGAGATTAATTTTTGAAAACTTATCACTGGACTGGATGACTTGATAATGGAGCCAGTCATTCTAGTGGTAAATTTTCAAAAATATAATTCTCATGACCTGCAGATGAACATGCAGTAAGGAGATATGCTGATTTTTGTTACCAAATTTAAACATTAAAGTGTTAAATATTCAAACATTTATCCAGACAGACGAGATCTCTCTTGACATAAACAAAACCTTTGTACTACACTAAATTCCGGAATCATAGTTTAATCCTCATCCCATAGGTGGTAATGCATTTGGTATCCAGAAGTGTATCTACTACTGAGCTGATTTGGCTCAAATCTTAGCAACAAACAAAGGATCGTTCAGACTTTGGCCGTGATCCGACCACCCGTGAAAAATTCAGATGTACAAGGCCTACAAAACAAATAATGGCGTTACGGATATCCCAGAAGATACTGGTGTGATTTGGGTTAACACAGGTAGGTGTGTGTGGTGGGAAGGGGGGGGAGTGATTGTACACTAATTCCACTACTTTGTTTATGTTAAAGCCCATTTTCTAACTTCAATGAAACCTTCAGGGTCAGTGAGGTCACCTTTAAAACGGCTTCTGCAGTGGTCTTGAGAAATGTCAATTTGCAGACCAAGAAGGCTATTTTTGAAAATTTACCATTGGAACGACTGGATCGATAAGCGCGCCAGTCATTCCGGTGGTAAAATTTCAAATATTAATCTCTTGCATCAGTAAATCGAAATTTAAAAGAAATTCAAGGGTTAAAGGGTGAGGAGACTGTATACAGTGGCTACTTGTTTGTGTTCCATAAGGTGGTCTCTTCATAGGCATATAATTTCCACTCTGTGATAATACTACTGATTAACTTGGAGGCATTTCAAAATTAAATGGAAATCTAAACTCAACCATTCATCGACTCTAAACTCAACCATTCATCGAAGAGGCTAAGGGACCAGTTAGTGGTGGTCATTGTCTTTATCTATGCCTGCTCATTAAAAATAGAGAGAACTAACATGACAGATGTCAGTATAGACTGGCGGTATAACCTTTTTTATTTTGGCCTTAGAGAAGATTGTGTGCAATATATCTGATATTATTTAAGTCCTCTATTGATTTTTTTAAAGAAATTTTAATTTATGACGGTAGTAATCATTACACTGCTCGGATAATTCTCATGCCGGTTTGTACATGTAGCAAAATAACCTAATGCACACCAAACATACACAACAGCAAGATGTTTTAACAGTAACTAAATCAATATACATCATTATTATAGTTTTCCTACAACACACCTTTCCAGTTTTAGCTATGCCCCACTCATCTCTAGCGAAGCTACACCAACACAATGCTCGTGTGGGGATCGATCGATCCCTGCACTTCTTGACTATCAATTTCGGGAAAACTATTCAGGGAAGCTGTTGAATATTTTGAAACTAATGTGACTATTATTAAATAGCAAATACCACAGGCCTTTGACTTTTCGTCCATCCATCCCTCTACCACATATTCCGCCCCCCCCCCCCCCCCCTACTATAATATATAATATACACAAGGTGTGAGTGAACCCTTCATCTGTGGGCACCATTGTCAGAAAGCTGATTGGTTGGTTTGTAGTCAGAACCGTGATGTCAGCGGATTTTGACAGCAAACCAACCAATCAGCTTTCTGACAATGGTGCCCACAGATGAAGGTTTCATACCGTGTGTATATTATATATAGTATGGGAAATATGGGGTAGAAGGATCGATGGACGAAAATTCAAAGGCCTGTGCAAATACATATAATTCATGCAATGTGTCGGACTGTTAAACATTTAAATGGACTAAATTGAGTCATTCTTGCTGTAATTGATTACGACGTCATACTATGCGTCACGTAGTTGATTATGATGTCATATGATGGATGGATAAATTGGATATATCCATTACGCTTATGTGTGTGAACAAAAGTAAACCTCCATCAGCGTGCTAATGTCTATTTCCAGCATGCTAAACAGTTGACGATTGGTTTGGTTGAGTGAAATTAACGAATACGGGTGTTTTAGTAATTCAATTAATTATCTTCTAATAGGATTAATAAAATAAAACTAATTGTTTGAACAATTACAATATGTAAATAATAAATTTATGATTATACCTTTATAACTTGGAAGCGAATTGACACCTCTGAGTGTAAAGTATCATTTCTTGCCCCCACGTTGTCTTGCACTGACTCAGTCATGGCTCGCCAATCACCTGCTCATCTTTACAAGCCAGCTTTTCAGGTGTACTCCAATCGTTAGACTATCAAAAGAATTAATTGGTATATTCCGTCCAATGTGACTTTTAGTGCTCTACGATACACAGTATTTCTTCATTTTGACTTTCTATACCCTGATAAATGCGTGTTTACAACAAAATTTTCACAAAAACAAATAAACATCGTG
>CM067363.1:37291483-37331483 GCA_034401795.1 Chaetoderma sp. LZ-2023a | reverse complement strand
TGGGAGGGAGGTGTGTGTGCGTATGCGCGTGTGTGTGTGCGTGTGGCGCGCGCGTGTGTACGTGCATGCGTGGGTGCGTGTGTGCGTGTGTGCGCGCGCGCGTGTGTGCGTGCGTGTGTGTTGTGTGTGTGTGTGTGGAAGGGAGGTGTGTGCGTATGCGCGTGTGTGTGTGCGTTTGGCGCGCGCGTGTGTACGTGTGTGTCTGTGCATGCGTGCATGCGTGGGCGCCTGGGTGCGTGGGTTTAGGAGTGCGTGCGTGCGTGCGCGCGCGCGCGTGCGTGCGTGCGTGCGCGCGCGCGCGTGCGTGCGTGCGTGCGTGCGTGCGTGTGTGTTGTGTGTGCGGGAGGGAGGTGTGTGTGCGTGTCTATGTGCGTGTGTGCGCGCGCGTGTGTATGTGTTTGTCTGTGCACGTGAGCATGCGTGTGTGGCTGGGTGCGTGGGTGTAGGTGAGTGCGTGCGTGCGTGCGTGCGTGTGTGTTGTGTGTGTGTGGGAGGGAGGTGTGTGTGCGTGTGCGTGTGTGTGTGCGCGTGTATGTCTGTTCACGCGTGCATACGTGGGTGGCTGGGTGCGTGGGTGTAGGTGAGTGCGTGCGTGCGTGCTAACGTGCGTGCGTGCGTATGTACGTGCGTACGTGCGCGCGCGCGAGTGGGCACGTGCGTGCGTGTTGTGTGTGTGCGTGTGCGCGTGTGTGTGCGTGTGTGCGCGCGCATGTGTACGTGTGTGTCTGTGCATGCGTGCATACGTAGGTGCCTGGGTGCGTGGGTGTAGGTGAATGCGTGCGTGCGTGCGTGTGTACGTACGTGCGTGCGTGCGTGCGTGTTGTGTGTGTGTGGGAGGGAGGTAGGTGTGTGTGCTTGTGCGCGTGTGTGTCTGCGTGTGTGCGCGCGCGTGTGTGGCTGTGCACGCGTGCATGCGTGGGTGGGTGTGTGCGTGTGTGCGTGCGTGCGTACGTGCGTGCGTGCGTGCGTGTGTACGTACGTGCGTACGTACGTGCGCGCGCGCGTGCGAGCGTGCGTGTGTGTTGTGTGTGTGTGGCAGGGAGGTGTGTGTGCGTGTGCGCGTGTGTGTGCGTGTGTGCGCGCGCGTGTGTACGTATGTGTCTGTGCACGCGTGCATGCGTGGGTGCCTGGGTGCGTGGGTGTAGGTGAGTGCGTGCGTGCGTGTGTACGTACGTGCGTGCGCGCGTGCGTGTGTGCGTGCGTGCGGCTTGTGTGTGTGTGGGAGGGAGGTGTGTGTGCGTGTGCGCGTGTGTGTGCGTGTGTGCGCGCGTGTGTACGTGTGTGTCTGTGCATGCATGCATGCGTGGGTGCCTGGGTGCGTGGGTGTAGGTGAGTGCGTGCGTGCGTGTGTACGTACGTACGTGCGCGCGCGTGCGTGCGTGTGTGTTGTGTGTGTGTGTGGGAGGGAGGTGTGTGTGCGTATGCGCGTGTGTGTGTGCGTGTGGCGCGCGCGTGTGTACGTGTGTGTCTGTGCACGCGTGCATGTGTGGGTGCCTGGGTGCGTGGGTATAGGTGCGTGCGTGCGTGCGTGCGTGTGTACGTGCGTGCGTGCGTGCGTGCGTGTTGTGTGTGTGTGGGAGGGAGGTGTGGGTGCGTGTGCGCGTGTGTGCGCGCTCGTGTGTACGTGTGTGTCTGTGCACGCGTGCATGCGTGGGTGCCTGGGTGTGTGGGTGTAGGTGCGTGCGTGCGTGCGTGCGTGTGTAAGTACGTGCGTGTGTGCGTGCGTGCGTGTGTGTTGTGTGTGTGTGGGAGGGAGGTGTGTGTGCGTGTGCGCGTGTGTGTGTGCGTGTGTGCGCGCGCGTGTGTATGTGTTTGTCTGTGCACGCGTGCATGTGTGGGTGGATGGGTGCATGGGTGTAGGTGAGTGCGTGCGTGCGTGTGTACGTGCGTGCGTGCGTGCGTGCGTGCGTGCGTGCGTGTTGTGTGTGTGGGGGGAGGTGTGTGCGTGTGCGCGTGTGTGTGCGTGTGTGCGCGCGCGTGTGTACGTGTGTGTCTGTGCACGCGTGCATGCGTGGGTGCCTGGGTGCGTGAGTGTAGGTGAGTGCGTGCGTGTGTACGTACGTGCGTGCGCGCGTGCGTGCGTGCGTGCGTGCGTGCGTGCGTGCGTGTGTGTGTGCGTGTATGGGTGTGTGTGTGTGTGTGCGCGCGCGCGCGTCTGTGTGTGTATGCGCGTGTGCGCGCGCGTGTTGATAAAAGGTTATCCGATTTGTCTCAATGCGTGAATCGTCATCAAGTATAGCATTCCACACGCTGTGACTACGAGTTATTCATAACTAACATCGAACCATTGATTTTTGAAAAAGTATCTTTCTGTATGAAAAGAAATCGCCACACCATGAAGATCTATTCAGCGATTTTAATAAGCTGCTCTTAATACTAAGTAACTCACCTCTTAAGACGTAACCGATTGGTTTAGACAAAGGTAGCATTTAATGGAATTTTAAAATGTGTTGAATTAATATCACAATATCTATCGTCATATCTAGCACTCAGCATGGATGTACTAAGTTTCTATTAAAAACTGCGAACATTCTATATTTGTAACTTAAGAAGCTTTGCAGGAAATGTCAACACACGTATGCGAGTTGTGAGTGGCAACTAAAACAAAGTCTAAGACGAAATCGATCATATCCTCAATAATCTTGGCAGCATTACATTTAGAATAGACCCCATCCAATGACTCATCGTGGCTATGTAAGGACAGCATAGCACCGAGAATACACATCATTCAATGTATCAGTGAAGGTGTGTAAGGACAGCATCACACTGAGAATAGGCCACATTCAATGCATCATTGTGGCTGTGTAAGGACAGCATCACACCGAGAATAGACGCCATTTCAATGTGTCATTATGGCTGTGTAAGTACAGCATCACGCAGAGAATATACCCCATTCAATGTATCATTATGTCTGTGCAAGGAGAGCAACGCCCTAACAATAGCCCCCCTTCAATGTATCATTGTGTTTGTGTAAGGACAGCATCACACCGAGAATATATCCCATTCAATGTATCAGTGTAGCTATGTAAGGACAGCATCGCACAGAGAGAATATACACCTTTCTATATGTCATTGGACCTGTGCAAGGACAGCATCACACGCTTCAATATATCACTGTGACTATGTAAGGACAGCATCACAGCGAGTATAGACCTAATTCAATGTATCATTGTGTCTGTGTAAGGACAGAATCACACAGAAAATAGACCTCATTCAATGTATCATTGCGACTATGTAAGGACAGCATCACACCGGGAATAGACCCCATTCAATATATCAATGTGGCTGTGTAAGGGCAGCATCACGCCGAGTATAGGCCCCCTTCAATGTATCATTGTGCCTTTGTAATGCCAGCATCACACCGAGAATAGAATCCATTCAATATATCATTGTGGCTGTGTAAGGACAACAACACACGAGCATAGACCGCCCTTCAATGTATCATTGTGGCTTTGTAAGGGAAGCATCGCGCCGAGAATAGTTCCCATTCAATGGATCAGTGAAGCTATGTAAGGAAAACATCACACAGAGAATATACCCCATTAAATGTATCAGTGTGTCAGTGTAAAGACAGCATCACACAGGAAAATACATCCCATACAATATATCATTGTATCTGTGTAAGGACAGCATCACACCAAGAATAGACCTCATTCATTGTAGTAGCGTGGCTGTGTAAGGAAAGCATCACGCCGAGAATATACACCATTCAATGTATCATTGTAGATGTGTAAGGACAGCATCACACCAAGAACAGTTCCCATTCAATGAATCAGTGAATCTATGTAAGGACAACATCACACAGAGAATAGACCCCATTCAATATGTCATTGTGGCTGGGTAAGCACAGCATCACACCGAGAATAGACCCCGTTCAATGTATCATTATGTCTGCGCAAGGCCAGAATCACGCCGAGAAAAAGACCCGATGCAATGTATCAGTGTAGCCATATAAGGACAGCATCACACAGAGAGTAGACCCCATTCAATGTAGCATTGTATTTGTGTAAGGACAGCATCACACAGAGAATATACTCGATTCACTGTATCACTGTGGCTATGTAAGCACAGCATCGCACAGCGAGAATAGACACCTTTCAACGTATCATTGGATCAAAGCAAGGACAGCATCACACCCTTCAATGTATCATTGTGACTATATAAGGAGAGCATCGCAACGAGAATAGACCTCATTCAATGTATCATCGTGAATATTTAAGGACGGCATCACACCGGGAATAGACCGCATTCAATATATCATTGTAGCTGTGTAAGGGCAGCATCATGTCGAGTATAGAACCCCTGCAATGTATCATTGTCGCTTTGTAAGGACAACATCACACAGGAGGATAGACCCAGTTCAATGCATCTGTGTGGCTGGGTAAGGACAGCATCACACCGAGAATAGACACCATTCAATGTAGCATTGTGTTTGTGTAAGGACAGCATTACACCGAGAATATACTCGATTCAATGTATCACTGTGACTATGTAAGGACAGCATCGCATCGAGAATAGACCTCATTCAATGTATCATCATGAATATGTAAGGACAGCATCACACCGAGAATAGACCGCATTCAATATATCATTGTAGCTGTGTAAGGGCAGCATCATGTCGAGTATAGACCCCCCGCAATGTATCATTGTGGCTTTGTAAGGACAATATCACACAGATAATAGACCCCATTCAATGTATCAGTATGTCTGCGCAAGGACAGCATCACGCCGAGAATAGACCCGATGCAAAGTATCAGTGTAGCCATGTAAGGACAGCATCGCACGAGCATAGCCCCCCTTCAATGCATCATCAATGAATCATTGTAGCTCTGTAAGGACAGCATTATGCCGAGAATATACCTCATTCAATGTATCATTGTGGCTGTGTAATGACATCATCACGCCGATAATAGATCCCATTCAATGTATCGTGTAGCTATGTAAGGGCAGCATCATACCGAGAATATTCCCCATTCAATGTATCAGTGTATCTAGGTAAGGACAGCATCACACATAGAGAATAGACACCGTTCAATGTCCCATTGTATCTCTGCAAGGACAGCATCACAACGAGAATAGACACTCTTCAATATAGCATTGTGACTATGTAAGGACAGCATCACACCGAGAATAGACCTCATTCAATGTATAATTGTGGCTGTGTAAGGACAGCATCACACTGAGAATAGACCCCATTCAATGTATCATTCTGTCTGTGTAAGGACAGCATCACACCGAGAATATACCCCATTCAATATAACATTGTGGCTTTGTGTGTGTAGGCGTGCGTGTGTGCGTGCGTGTGAGTGTGTGTGCGTGCGTGCGTGCGTGCGTGCGTGCGTGCGTGCGTGCGTGCGTGCGTGCGTGTGTGTTGTGTGTGTGTGGGATGGAGGTGTGTGTGCGTGTGCGCGTGTGTGTGTGCGTGTGTGCGCGTGCGTGTGTACGTGTGTGTGTGTGTGTATGTGCGTGCGTGTGTGTGTGTGTGTGTGGGAGTGGAGTGGGGTGCTTGTGTGCGTCCGTGCGTGCGTGCGTGTGTGTATGTGCGTGTGTGCGCGCGCGCGTGTACGTGTGTGTATGTGCATGCGCACGTGCGTGGCTGCGTGGGTGTAGGTGAGTGCTTGCGTGGACAGCATCATACCGGGAATAGACCTCATTCAACGTATAATTATGTCTGAGTAAGGACAGCATCACACCGAGAATTGACCCCCTTCGATGTATGATTGTGTCTGTGCAACGAGCGCATTACACTGAGAAAAGACCCCCTTCCATGTATCAGTGTGGCTGTGTAAGGACAGCATTACACCGAGAATAGACCTCATTCATTGTATCATTCTGTCTGTGTAAGGACAGCATCACACCGACAATAGACCCCATTCAATATATCATTGTGGCATTGTAAGGACAGCATCATACCGGGAACAGACCTCATTCAACGTATCATTATGTCTGAGTAAGGACAGCATCACACCGAGAATAGACCCCCTTCGATGTATGATTGTGTCTGTGCAACGAGCGCATTGCACTGAGAAAAGACCCTCTTCTATGTATCAGTGTGGCTGTGTAAGGACAGCATTACACCGAGAATAGACCTCATTCATTGTATCATTCTGTCTGTGTATGGACAGCATCACACCAAGAATAGACCCCATTCAATATATCATTGTGGCTTTGTAAGGACAGCATCATACCGGGAATAGACCTCATTCATTGTATCATTCTGTCTGTGTAAGGACAGCATCACCCCGAGAATAGACCCCATTCAATATATCAGTTTGGCTGTGTAAGGACAGCATCACGCCGATAATAGATCCAATTCAATGTATCAGTGTAGCTATGTAAGGACACGATCACAGAGAGAATAAACCCCATTCAATGTATCATTGTGGCTGTGTAAGGACAGCATCACACCAAGATTATACCCCATTCAATGTATCAGTGTGGCTTTGTATAAGGACAGCATCGCCCGAGTATAGACCCCCATCAATGCATCATTGTGGCTGTGTAAGGACAGTATCACACCGAGAATAGACGCCCTTCAATGTATCATTGTAGCTCTGTAATGACAGCATCAAACCGAGAATATACCTCATTCAACGTATCATTATGTTTGAGTAAGGACAGCACCACACCGAGAAATGACGCCCTTCAATGTATCAGTGTAGCTAGCTAAGGCCAGCATCACACAGAAAGAATAGACACCGTTCAATGTCCCATTGGATCTGTGCAAGGACAGCATCACACCGAGAAAAGACACCCGTCAATATAGCATTGTGACTATGTAAGGAAAGCATCACACCGAGAATAGACCTCATTCAATGTATCATTGTGTCTTTGTAAGGACAGCGTCACACCATGAATAGACCGCATTCAATGAACCATTGTGGCTGTGTAAGGACAACATCACACCGAGAAGAGACCCCCTTCGATGTATCATTGTGTCTGTGCAAGGAGTTCATTGCACATGAGAAAAGACCTCCTTCAATGTATCAGTGTGTTTGTGTAAGGACAGCATCACACCGAGAATAAACACCCTTCAATGTATCTTTGTAGCTCTGTAATGACAGCATCACACCGAGAATAGACCTCATTCAATGTACCAATGTGTCTGTGTAAGGACAGCATCACACCGAGAATAAACACCCTTCAATGTATCTTTGTAGCTCTGTAATGACAACATCACACCGAGAATAGACCTCATTCAATATACCAATATGTCTGTGTAAGGACAACATCACACAGAAAATAGACCCACTTCAATGTATTATTGTGGCTTTGTAAGGACAGCATCACACCGAGACTAGACCCCATTCAATGTATCATTGTAGCTATGCAAGGAGAGCATTGCCCTGAGAAAATACCTCCTTCAATGTATCAGTGTGGCTGTGTAAGGACAGCATTACACCGAGAATAGACATCATTCATTGTATCATTGGGGCTTTGTAAGGACAGCATCACACGGAGAATAGACCTCATTTTATGTATTTTTGTGGCTGTGTAAAGAGAGCATCACACATTATAAGAGACGCCATTCAATATACCTTTGTATCTGCGTAAGGACAGTATCACACCGAGAATAGACATCATTCAATGTGTCAGTGTGGCTGTGTAAGGACAGCATCACACGAGTATAGACACCTTCAAAGTATCATTGTGGCCTTGTAAGGACAGCATCACACCGAGAATAGACCCCGTTCAATGTATCATTGTAGCTCTGTAATGACAGCATCACACCGAGAATAGACCTCATTCAATGTACCAATGTGTCTGTGTAAGGACAGCATCACACCGAGACTAGACCCCATTCAATGTATCATTGTAGCTGTGCAAGGACAGCATCACACCGAGAACAGCACCCATTCAATGTATCATTGTGTATGTGTACGAAGAGTATCACACCGAGAATAAGACCCCTTCAATGTATCATTGTAGCTCTGTAAGGACAGCATTAAACCGAGAATATACATCATTCAATGTATTGCTGTAGCTGTGTGAGGACAGCATCACGCCGAGAATAAACCCCATTCAGTGTATCAGGGTAGCTATGTAAAGACAGCATCACACCGAGAATAGACCCCATCCAAGGTATCAATGTGGCTGTGTAAGCACAGCATCACACTGAGAATCGACCCCATTCAATGTATCATTCTGTCTGATCAAGGACAGAATCACACCGAGAATAGACCCCATTCAATATATCATTGTGGCTTTGTAAGGACAGCATCATACCGGGAATAGACCTCATTCAACGTATCATTATATCTGAGTAAGGACAGCATCACACCTAGAATAGACCTTTCAATGTATCATTGTGAATATGTAAGGACAGCTTCACACCGAGAATAGACCGCATTCAATATATCATTGTAGCTGTGTAAGGGCAGCATCATGTCGAGTATAGACTCCCTGCAATGTATCATTGTAGCTTTGTAAGGACAATATCACACAGAGAATATACCCCATTCAATATGTCTTTGTGGCTGGGTAAGCACAGCATCACACCGAGAATAGACCCCGTTCAATGTATCAGTATGTCTGCGCAAGGATAGCATCACGCCGAGAATAAACCCGATGCAATGTATCAGTGTAGCCATGTAAGGACAGCATCGCACGAGCATAGACCCCCCTTCAATGCATCATCGTGTCATTGTAAGGGCGCCATCATGCCGAGAATAGACCCCATTCACTGTATAAGTGAAGCTATGTAAGGACAACATCATACAGAGAAATGCCCCATTCAATGTATCACTATGGCTGTGTAAGGACAGCCTCACACCGAGAATAGACGTCATTCAATGTATCATTGTGTCTGGGTAAGGAGAGCTTCACAGCGAGAATAGACCAGCTTCAATGAATCATTGTAGCTCTGTAACGACAGCATCAGTTCGATAATAGATCCCATTCAATGTATCATGTAGCTATGTAAGGGCAGCATCACACCGAGAATATTCCCCATTCAATGTATCAGTGTATCTAGGTAAGGACAGCATCACACATAGAGAATAGACACCGTTCAATGTCCCATTGTATCTGTGCAAGGACAGCATCACAACAAGAATAGACACTCTTCAATATAGCATTGTGACTATGTAAGGACAGCATCACAACGAGAATAGACCTCATTCAATGTATCATTGTGGCTGTGTAAGGACAGCATCATACCGATAATAGACATCATTCAATGTGTCAGTGTGGCTGTGTAAGGACAGCATTACACCGAGAATAAACACCCTTCAATGTATCTTTGTATCTGTGTAAGGACAGCACCACACCGATAAATTGACATCATTCAATGTGTCAGTGTGGCTGTGTAAGGACAGCATTACACCGAGAATAAACACCCTTCAATGTATCTGTGTGGCTCTGTAATGACAGCATCACACCGAGAATAGACCTCATTCAATGTACCAATGTGTCTGTGTAAGGACAGCATCACACCGAGAATAAACACCCTTCAATGTATCTTTGTAGCTCTGCAATGACAACATCACACCGAGAATTGACCTCATTCAATGTACCAATGTGTCTGTGTAAGGACAGCATCACACAGAAAATAGACATCATTCAATGTATCATTGTGGCTTTGTAAGGACAGCATCACACCGAGACTAGACCCCATTCAATGTATCATTGTAGCTGCGCAAGGAGAGCATTGCACTGAGAAAAGACCTCCTTCAATGTATCAGTGTGGCTGTGTAAGGACAGCATTACACCGAGAATTGACATCATTCATTGTATCATTGTGGCTTTGTAAGGACAGCATCACACCGAGAATAGACCTCATTTTATGTGTTTTTGTGGCTGTTTAAAGAGAGCATCACACATGATAAGAGACGCCACTCAATATACCTTTGTATCTGCGTAAGGACAGAATCACACCGAGAATAGACATCATTCAATGTGTCAGTGTGGCTGTGTAAGGACAGCATCACACGCGTATAGACCCCGTTCAATGTATCATTGTAGCTCTGTAATGACAGCATCACACCGAGAATAGACCTCATTCAATGTACCAATGTGTCTGTGTAAGGACAGCATCATACCGAGAACAGCACCCATTCAATGTATCATTGTGTATGTGTACGAAGAGTATCACACCGAGAATAAGCCCCCTTCAATGTATCAATGTATCTCTGTAAGGACAGCATTAAACCGAGAATATACACCATTCAATGTACTGCTGTAGCTGTGTATGGAGAGCATTACTCCAAGAATAAACCCCATTCAGTGTATCAGTGTAGCTATGTAAAGACAGCATCACACTGAGAATAGACCCCATTCAGTGTATCAGTGTAGCTATGTAAAGACAGCATCACACCGAGAATAGACCCCATTCAGTGTATCAGTGTAGCTATGTAAAGACAGCATCACACTGAGAATAGACCCCATTCAGTGTATCAGTGTAGCTATGTAAAGACAGCATTACACTGAGAATAGACCCCATTCAATGTATCATTCTGTCTGTGCATGGACAGCATCACACCGAGAATAGACCCCATTCAATATATCATTGTGGCTTTGTAAGGACAGCATCATACCGGGAATAGAGCTCATTCAACGTATCACTATGTCTGAGTAAGGACAGCATCACACCGAGAATAGTCCCCCTTCGATGTATCATTGTGTCTGTGCAAGGAGCGCATTGCACTGAGAAAAGACACCCTTCAATGTATCAGTGTGGCTGTGTAAGGACAGCATTACCCCGAGAATAGACATCATTCATTGTATCATTGTGGCTTTATAAGGAAAGCATCAAGCTGAGAATAGACCTCATTCAATGTATCATTGTGTCTGTGCAAGGACAGCATCACACCGTGGTGATGGTGGGATGGTGGTGTTGCTGGTGGCGTGTAACTGACCATTGGCTGACTTGGATCTTCTCTAACCGCAATTGGCATTCCCTGGTCTGTCCAGATGAAGTTATCTTCCTTATGATGCGCAGAACTTGATTTTAGTGCACCAGCAACTCGCAAAGCCAGGCCCACGCTAGAGATTGTATAACGCCCCATGCCGTGATGCCGTCTGCTAATGCGGCTGCGTGTAGGATGGCAAAGTATACGGCCGCTGATATTCCAATGCATTTCAGTAAAGGCTCGTGCGAATTTGTTTTGATACTGGTGGTTGCTATCGCCTCTCTGATTGTGTGATGGTTTTGGCAACAAAACATATCTAGGACATATTTCCCATTGCCTCTTTGAGCGGCATGCCCGATATACAGCAGTTTCAAATCAACTTTCATCCATAGCAGCATATTGGCAACACTGAATTACGGCGAGATGAACATGGTGTATTTTCTATTTATGTTACACTTGGTATATGAATTTGAACCTCTGTTTAATAACCTAAGGACACAAATACACTCACTTGCGCAATGCCTAGTACATTTACGGTGTCAGCGGAACTATCGTGTGCGTGCGTGCGTGGGTGCGTGCGTGCGTGCGTGGGTGCGTGCGTGCGTGCGTGCGTGCGTGCGTGCGTGCGTGCGTGCGTGCGTGCGTGCGTGCGTGCGTGCGTGCGTGCGTGCGTGCGTGCGTGCGTGCGTGCGTGCGTGCGTGCGTGCGTGCGTGCGTGCGTGCGTGCGTGCGTGCGTGCGTGCGTGCGTGCGTGCGTGGATAACTACACGTTTCCCTTGGTATGTGACCTATTGGTTGTACATAATAATTAGCTTAATTATATTGACTGTTATTCTGCCAGAAATGCCATGGTGACATCGCAAAGGCTTTCTACATGGCGATATATGTATCAGTTATCTAATGCCCACGTGCTGAATAATACTCACCGATGATAAATGGGTTCTATATATATTTTCTGAATATATATATATTGTTTACCTTTGATGATTACAGTTTCCATCATGGAAACAGAACAACAACACCGATCATAACATGAAACATGAACGTGGTCTTCGTATTGAGTAGGCCCTACCTAACCCTTTTAGCCTCGATTTTGTTTTTAAAATTTCGATTTTCTCATAGAAAATTTTCATTTGCAGACAAAGAGACGAGTATCTTATACAATTTACAAATAGAATGACAATTATCGACACGACAACGTCATAATCAATGACGTCATAAATGGCGTAGATAAGTTCGTCACGAACGCTAAATTGATGACTGACTATGCGTATTAGTATGAATTGTATGTTTTTACTATTTAATAAACATTCTTTTGCCAGAAACCGATCCCAGTCAAATTACTTGCGAGATATTCACGAGCTTACCCGTATAGTGTTCTGGAAATTGATGGTCGGGGAGTTCAGGGACCAATCACTCCCAACACGGACACTGTGTGGATGGGGCTTAGCTAGAGATGGGCGGGGAATAGCTAAAACTGTATTCCTCCATTTTTAGGCTATATCGGCCATGTATTGGTCCGGTGGCAGCCGAGTAACATGCGATATCACGCGAGTAACTATACCTCGTACTGAGTACCCTTCATTAAGAACGTTCAGTAAAGAAGTCATTATCAATAGAATACAGCATTGTGTCCATTCCATCTATATCCGTGAGAAGGGAGATCCCAGTCGGTACGCGGTTTGGAACGTTGGCTAACTAATTCCCAATAAGAAACACCCACCGGGCCAACAGTCTTTAACAACCGGCACCATATTTACTACCGTCTCAACCCGCGTACCGACAGGGATCTTCCTTCTAGCGGAAATAGATGGAATGGATGACACAATGCTGTATTCTATTGATGATGACTCGTTTATTGCACTTTCTTAATTCTAGAGTCTACACATATAATTCCAAATTCTAGTCACGTGTCGCTTACCTATACTACACGTATTCTCCTTAACTACACTAGATTTCTCAGAGAAGTATTCTAATAAAGCATCACACAGTTAACCTTACGGTCTTCTCTCTAACTGGTCAGCCAGCTAACTACATAGCTGACAATCTCATTGCTCGCTAGCTGTCACTAGTGATCAGAGTCCGCTGTCGAAGTCTGTCCAAGTCCGTACATGTCCATTGCCAACGTTCGTCCACTCTTAAACATAATTCTGCTGTTATGTCAGCAAAGTTGTGTGTATTAAGTGATGGCGTGGGTGAAGGTTGCCTAAGCGTATAATTAACTAATTTAACTAATTTAACTAATAATAATTAACGTATAAAATACAATCGTATAACAACATAGTATAGCATAGGCGCATTGAATTATAGGAGCGGTACTGTGCATGTGTCCATTCCGAACTGATTGTTCCATTGTCGGCGTGACAAGTAATACTCGATAGCTATAGGTGTCCATTTATTTATCGAGTCTGTCACTTGTTACTGGGCGTGCCGATCATCCAACCGTTTATTCGTGTACTAGCGTGTGCATGTCTGGGCGTTACTATTGCCATGCATATATCAAGCGAATGCTCATATATATTCATGCGTGCGTTCTCGATGCTGATGCGTCCCTGTGTGCGTGTATCTCTATGCCCGTCCATTCGTGCTGGGGTGTACATCCATCCATCCATGTGGCTATGTCCCAGTACCATAGATATGCATCCATGATCATGTCCTACAGCCAGACCTCCAGTATGCAAATATAATACGCAGTCAGCCCTTCAATATCTCTATTCGCCTCAAGCTTATTAATTACTCTATTGTATCCTCATTTACACAGCATCCCTGGGATAATGATTAAAGTTTCTTCTTCAGCGCTAATTAACCTTTTTAATCTTTCATCAGAATGTGTCAGTTTACGACAGGCTATATTGAAAGAGTGTTGCCTCATTTACACAGCAAATCCAGAACCGATAATAATTATGACAGCAGGCAATTGACCTTTGCAAAATATAAGTTTGTGGAGTGTTTTGGAAAGTATTTCAATCCAGAATATATTTTGACATACGTATCTCACTTCGGCAAGCCAAACTGCGAGGTATGTGTGCTTTTCTATATTTGCAAATTTCGTTTATTAGTTATCGTTAATACCGTTATGGGTAAGTGGAAGATTGCTAATAGATATGTACCGACCGACAGAACGCTACTGTCTTTGTGGCATGTAGTACTCTTCACGTGATATTATAGCATGTTTCACGACTATGTATAGTCTCACATGAACTGCATCAAGTGTGCAGATGCAATTGAACTGTGTTCACCAGACTGTTATTTAGCCTAAAAATATGTGGCATTGATATACTAGTCGGTTGGTCAGTCGGTCGGTCAGTCAGTCGGTCGGTCGGTCGGTCGGTCGGTCGGTCGGTCGGTCGGTCGGTCGGTCGGTCGGTCGGTCGGTCGGTCGGTCGGTCGGTCGGTCGGTCGGTCGGTTAGTCGGTCGGTCGGTCGGTCGGTCGGTCGGTCGGTCGGTCGGTCGGTCGGTCGGTCGGTCGGTCGGTCGGTCGGTCGGTCGGTCGGTCGGTCGGTCGGTCGGTCGGTCGGTCGGTCGGTCGGTCGGTCGGTCGGTCGGTCGGTCGGTCGGTAAGTCAGTCAGTTGGTCAGTTGGTCGGTTAGTCAGTCAGTCCGTCAATCGGTCAGTTGGTCAGTCAGTTGGTCAGTTGGTCGGTGAGTCAGTCAGTCCGTCAATCGGTCAGTTGGTCAGTCGGTTTGTCGGTCGGTCGGCCAGTCGGTCGGTCGGTCGGTTGGTCGGTCAGTCGGTCCATCTGTCGGTCGGTCAGCCAGCCAAAATTAATTACTGAATCACAAAGTACTTTAGAGCCTTTGGCGATTTGGATGGAAATAAGAGCCCCTCTGATGTGGTCTTTTGCCTACGATTGTCTCTCGCCACTGTTTGTTTACAATGGGGAAATGTCAGCTGTGTCAGTCAAGATTGCCCATAATAAGCATAACCTGACCATTTATTCAATCAAAAAGGGCTGAAAGACGATGTCGGATTATGGATTCCTGGTGATTTGACGAAGGGAGTATTGCATGTGCAGGACATATATCCCACAGTAACATAGGGTTTCTATATTAACATCAGTTATTTATGTCTATGTTTAGCAAGTAACACAATTAAAGCCAAAATCAGCTCGTACTTTTCCCTACATTAACAACAGAGGTGTATGGGAGGTGTGATTCTCAGGTTATCCAATTTCTGCCACTTTTCGCAGATTGGTATCAATTATAGCCAAGTTAATTACGTTATCATGTCAGACAATAGTAAAGTTATTGTCTACAGTGCATAGTGAAGTGGTTTCTAAGCCAGTTTTATGAAGCGACCACGCAATACGTTTTTGGGCCACTTGTTTAACAGCGTGTTCTTAATGCCATGTCACATTTCATCATTGGAAAATACTATGTTGTTTGTATGTTATGTGTCTGTGTGTCTATAAGGCGCGGGCCATTAATGTGGCAACATACTATTATACTGGTTAATCCAACTGAAATAGTATCTGCAGTCGTCCTAAAGAATGCCCATTCACAGACCAAGTGAAGACTACTTTTGAAAATGTACCATTGGAATGACTGGCTCGGTTATTGAAGGAGGTTGAAGGTTATCGTAGTGAATGTGTGCCACTAGTGAGCTAGGCTAACCTGATTCTGCATGTGCTTTGGGACGCATAGTGAATATGCGCCACTAATGAGCTAGGCTAACCTGATTCTGCATGCGCAGTGGGATGCGCAGTGAATGCGTGCCACTAATGAGCTAGGCTAACCTGATTCTGCATGTGCTTTGGGACGCATAGTGAATGCGTGCCACTAATGAGCTAGGCTAACCTGATTCTGCATGCGCATTGGGATGCGTAGATAATGCGTGCCACTAGTGAGCTAGGCTAACCTGATTCTGCATGCGCATTGGGACACGTAGTGAATGCGTGCCACTAATGAGCTAGGCTAACCTGATTCTGCATGCGCTTTGGGATGCGCAGTGAATGTGTGCCACTAATGAGCTAGGCTAAACTGATTCTGCATGTGCTTTGGGACACATAGTGAATGTGCGCCACTAATGAGCTAGGCTAACCTGATTCTGCATGCGCAGTGGGATGCGCAGTGAATGCGTGCCACTAATGAGCTAGGCTAACCTGATTCGGCATGCGCATTGGGATGCGTAGTGAATGCGTGCCACTAGTGAGCTAGGCTAAACTGAATCTGCATGCGCATTGGGACGCATAGTGAATGTGCGCCACTAATGAGCTAGGCTAACCTGATTCTACATGTGTTTGGGATGCGTAATGAATGCGTGCCACTAGTGAGCTAGGCTAACCTGATTCTGTATGCGCATTGGGATGCGCAGTGAATGCGTGCAACTAATGAGCTAGGCTAACCTGATTCTGCATGCACATTGGGATGCGTAGTGAATGCGTGCCACTAGTGAGCTAGGCTAAACTGAATCTGCATGCGCATTGGGACGCATAGTGAATGTGCGCCACTTATGAGCTAGGCTAACCTGATTCTGCATGCGCATTGGGACGCGTAGTGAATTCACGTCACTAATGAGCTAGGCTAACCTGATTCTGCATGTGCTTTGGGACGCATAGTGAATGCGTGCCACTAATGAGCTAGGCTAACCTGATTCTGCATGTGCTTTGGGACGCATAGTGAATGCGTGCCACTAATGAGCTAGGCTAACCTGATTCTCCATGTGTATTGGGATGCGTAGTGAATGCACGCCACTAATGATCTAGGCTAAACTGAATCTGCATGCGCATTGGAACGCATAGTGAATGCGTGCCACTAATGAGCTAGGCTAAACTGAATCTGCATGCGCTTTGGAACGTGCAGTGAATGTGCGCCACTAATGAGCTAAGCTAACCTGATTCTGCATGTGTATTGGGATGCGTAGTGAATGTGCGCCACTAATGAGCTAGGCTAACCTGATTCTGCATGCGCATTGGGATGCGTAGTGAATGCGTGCCACTAATGAGCCAGGCTAACCTGATTCTGCATGTGCTTTGGGGCGCGCAGTGAATGCGTGCCACTAATGAGCCTGGCTAACCTGATTCTGCATGTGTATTCGGATGCGTAGTGACTGCACGCCACTAATGAGCTAGGCTAACCTGATTCTGCATGCGCATTGGGACGCGTAGTGAATGCGTGACACTAATGAGCCAAGCTAACCTGATTCTGCATGTGCTTTGGGACGCGCAATGAATGCGTGCCACTAATGATCTAGGCTGACCTGATTCTGCATTTGCATTGGGACGCATAGTGAATGCGTGCCACTAATGAGCTAGGCTAACCTGATTCTGCATTTGCATTGGGACGCGTAGTGAATGCGTGACACTAATGAGCCAAGCTAACCTGATTCTGCATGTGCTTTGGGACGCGCAATGAATGCGTGCCACTAATGATCTAGTCTAACCTGATTCTGCATTTGCATTGGGACGCATAGTGAATGCGTGCCACTAATGAGCTAGGCTAACCTGATTCTGCATTTGCATTGGGACGCGTAGTGAATGCGTGCCACTAATGAGCTAAGATAACCTGATTATGCATGTGGATTGGGAAGCGTAGTGAATGCGTACCACTAATGAGCTAGGCTAACTTGATTCTGCATGTGCATTGGGATGCGTAGTGAATGCGTGCCACTAATGAGCTAGGCTAACTTGATTCTGCATGTGCATTGGGACGCGTAGTGAATGCGTGCCACTAATGAGCTAAGCTAACCTGATTCTGCATGTGCTTTGGGACGCGCAGTGAATGCGTGCCACTAATGATTTAGGCTAACCTGATTCTGCATGCGCATTGGGATGCATAGTGAATGTGCGCCACTAATGATCTAGGCCAACTTGATTCTGCATGTGCATTGGGACGCGTAGTGAATGCGTGCCACTAATGAGCTAGGCTAACTTGATTCTGCATGTGCATTGAGATGCGTAGTGAATGCGTGCCACTAGTGAGCTAGGCTAAACTGAATCTGCATGCGCATTGGGACGCATAGTGAATGTGCGCCACTAATGAGCTAGGCTAACCTGATTCTACATGTGTTTGGGATGCGTAGTGAATGCGTGCCACTAGTGAGCTAGGCTAACCTGATTCTGTATGCGCATTGGGATGCGCAGTGAATGCGTGCAACTAATGAGCTAGGCTAACCTGATTCTGCATGCACATTGGGATGCGTAGTGAATGCGTGCCACTAGTGAGCTAGGCTAAACTGAATCTGCATGCGCATTGGGACGCATAGTGAATGTGCACCACTTATGAGCTAGGCTAACCTGATTCTGCATGCGCATTGGGACGCGTAGTGAATTCACGTCACTAATGAGCTAGGCTAACCTGATTCTGCATGTGCTTTGGGACGCATAGTGAATGCGTGCCACTAATGAGCTAGGCTAACCTGATTCTGCATGTGCTTTGGGACGCATAGTGAATGCGTGCCACTAATGAGCTAGGCTAACCTGATTCTCCATGTGTATTGGGATGCGTAGTGAATGCACGCCACTAATGATCTAGGCTAAACTGAATCTGCATGCGCATTGGAATGCATAGTGAATGCGTGCCACTAACGAGCTAGGCTAAACTGAATCTGCATGCGCTATGGAACGTGCAGTGAATGTGCGCCACTAATGAGCAAGGCTAACCTGATTCTGCATGTGTATTGGGATGCGTAGTGAATGTGCGCCACTAATGAGCTAGACTAACCTGATTCTGCATGCGCATTGGGATGCGTAGTGAATGCGTGCCACTAATGAGCCAGGCTAACCTGATTCTGCATGTGCTTTGGGGCGCGCAGTGAATGCGTGCCACTAATGAGCCTGGCTAACCTGATTCTGCATGTGTATTCGGATGCGTAGTGACTGCACGCCACTAATGAGCTAGGCTAACCTGATTCTGCATGCGCATTGGGACGCGTAGTGAATGCGTGACACTAATGAGCCAAGCTAACCTGATTCTGCATGTGCTTTGGGACGCGCAATGAATGCGTGCCACTAATGATCTAGGCTGACCTGATTCTGCATTTGCATTGGGACGCATAGTGAATGCGTGCCACTAATGAGCTAGGCTAACCTGATTCTGCATTTGCATTGGGACGCGTAGTGAATGCGTGACACTAATGAGCCAAGCTAACCTGATTCTGCATGTGCTTTGGGACGCGCAATGAATGCGTGCCACTAATGATCTAGTCTAACCTGATTCTGCATTTGCATTGGGACGCATAGTGAATGCGTGCCACTAATGAGCTAGGCTAACCTGATTCTGCATTTGCATTGGGACGCGTAGTGAATGCGTGCCACTAATGAGCTAAGATAACCTGATTATGCATGTGGATTGGGAAGCGTAGTGAATGCGTACCACTAATGAGCTAGGCTAACTTGATTCTGCATGTGCATTGGGATGCGTAGTGAATGCGTGCCACTAATGAGCTAGGCTAACTTGATTCTGCATGTGCATTGGGACGCGTAGTGAATGCGTGCCACTAATGAGCTAAGCTAACCTGATTCTGCATGTGCTTTGGGACGCGCAGTGAATGCGTGCCACTAATGAGCTAAGATAACCTGATTATGCATGTGGATTGGGAAGCGTAGTGAATGCGTACCACTAATGAGCTAAGATAACCTGATTATGCATGTGGATTGGGAAGCGTAGTGAATGCGTACCACTAATGAGCTAGGCTAACTTGATTCTGCATGTGCATTGGGATGCGTAGTGAATGCGTGCCACTAATGAGCTAGGCTAACTTGATTCTGCATGTGCATTGGGACGCGTAGTGAATGCGTGCCACTAGTGAGCTAGGCTAACCTGATTCTGTATGCGCATTGGGATGCGCAGTGAATGCGTGCAACTAATGAGCTAGGCTAACCTGATTCTGCATGCACATTGGGATGCGTAGTGAATGCGTGCCACTAGTGAGCTAGGCTAAACTGAATCTGCATGCGCATTGGGACGCATAGTGAATGTGCACCACTTATGAGCTAGGCTAACCTGATTCTGCATGCGCATTGGGACGCGTAGTGAATTCACGTCACTAATGAGCTAGGCTAACCTGATTCTGCATGTGCTTTGGGACGCATAGTGAATGCGTGCCACTAATGAGCTAGGCTAACCTGATTCTGCATGTGCTTTGGGACGCATAGTGAATGCGTGCCACTAATGAGCTTGGCTAACCTGATTCTCCATGTGTATTGGGATGCGTAGTGAATGCACGCCACTAATGATCTAGGCTAAACTGAATCTGCATGCGCATTGGAACGCATAGTGAATGCGTGCCACTAACGAGCTAGGCTAAACTGAATCTGCATGCGCTTTGGAACGTGCAGTGAATGTGCGCCACTAATGAGCTAGGCTAACCTGATTCTGCATGTGTATTGGGATGCGTAGTGAATGTGCGCCACTAATGAGCTAGGCTAACCTGATTCTGCATGCGCATTGGGATGCGTAGTGAATGCGTGCCACTAATGAGCCAGGCTAACCTGATTCTGCATGTGCTTTGGGGCGCGCAGTGAATGCGTGCCACTAATGAGCCTGGCTAACCTGATTCTGCATGTGCTTTGGGACGCGTAGTGACTGCACGCCACTAATGAGCTAGGCTAACCTGATTCTGCATGCGCATTGGGACACGTAGTGAATGCGTGCCACTAATGAGCCAAGCTAACCTGATTCTGCATGTGCTTTGGGACGCGCAATGAATGCGTGCCACTAATGATCTAGGCTGACCTGATTCTGCATTTGCATTGGGACGCATAGTGAATGCGTGCCACTAATGAGCTAGGCTAACTTGATTCTGCATGTGCTTTGGGATGCGCAGTGAATGCGTGCCACTAATGATCTAGTCTAACCTGATTCTGCATTTGCATTGGGACGCATAGTGAATGCGTGCCACTAATGAGCTAGGCTAACCTGATTCTGCATTTGCATTGGGACGCGTAGTGAATGCGTGCCACTAATGAGCTAAGATAACCTGATTATGCATGTGGATTGGGAAGCATAGTGAATGCGTACCACTAATGAGCTAGGCTAACTTGATTCTGCATGTGCATTGGGATGCGTAGTGAATGCGTGCCACTAATGAGCTAGGCTAACTTGATTCTGCATGTGCATTGGGACGCGTAGTGAATGCGTGCCACTAATGAGCTAAGCTAACCTGATTCTGCATGTGCTTTGGGACGCGCAGTGAAAGCGTGCCACTAATGATTTAGGCTAACCTGATTCTGCATGCGCATTGGGATGCATAGTGAATGTGCGCCACTAATGATCTAGGCTAACTTGATTCTGCATGTGCATTGGGACGCGTGGTGAATGCGTGCCACTAATGAGCTAGGCTAACTTGATTCTGCATGTGCATTGAGATGCGTTGTGAATGCGTGCCACTAATGAGCTAGGCTAACTTGATTCTGCATGTGCATTGGGACGCGTAGTGAATACGTGCCACTAATGAGCTAAGCTAACCTGATTCTGCATGTGCTTGGGACGCGCAGTGAATGCGTGCCACTAATGATCTAGGCTAACCTGATTCTGCATTTGCATTGGGACGCGAAGTGAATGCGTGCCACTAATGAGCTAAGCTAACCTGATTCTGCATGTGCATTGGGACGCGTAGTGAATGCGTGCCACTAATGAGCTAGGCTAACCTGATTCTGCATGTGCTTTTGGACGCATAGTGAATGCGTGCCACTAATGAGCTAGGCTAACCTGATTCTGCATGTGCTTTGGGACGCATAGTGAATGCGTGCCACTAATGAGCTAGGCTAAACTGAATCTGCATGCGCATTGGAACGCATAGTGAATGCGTGCCACTAATGAGCTAGGCTAAACTGAATCTGCATGCGCTTTGAAACGTGCAGTGAATGTGCGCCACTAATGAGCTAGGCTAACCTGATTCTGCATGTGTATTGGGATGCGTAGTGAATGTGCGCCACTAATGAGCTAGGCTAACCTGATTCTGCATGCGAATTGGGATGCGTAGTGTATGCGTGCCACTAATGAGCTAAGCTAACCTGATTCTGCATGTGCTTTGGGACGCGCAGTGAATGCGTGCCACTAATGATCTAGTCTAACCTGATTCTGCATTTGCATTGGGACGCATAGTGACTGCACGCCACTAATGAGCTATGCTAACCTGATTCTGCATGCGCATTGGGACGCGTAGTGAATGCGTGCCACTAATGAGCCAAGCTAACCTGATTCTGCATGTGCTTTGGAACGCGCAGTGAATGCGTGCCACTAATGATCTAGGCTAACCTGATTCTGCATTTGCATTGGGACGCATAGTGAATGCGTGCCACTAATGAGCTAGGCTAACTTGATTCTGCATGTGCTTTGGGACGCGCAGTGAATGTGTGCCACTAATGAGCTAGGCTAACCTGATTCTGCATGTGCATTGGGACGCGTAGTGAATGCGTGCCACTAATGAGCTAGGCTAACTTGATTCTGCATGTGCATTGGGACGCGTAGTGAATGCGTGCCACTAATGAGCTAGGCTAACTTGATTCTGCATGTGCATTGGGACGCGTAGTGAATGCGTGCCACTAATGAGCTAGTCTAACCTGATTCTGCATGTGCTTTGGGACGCATAGTGAATGCGTGCCACTAATGATCTAGGCTAACCTGATTCTGCATTTGCATTGGGACGCGAAGTGAATGCGTGCCACTAATGAGCTAAGCTAACCTGATTCTGCATGTGCATTGGGACGCGTAGTGAATGCGTGCCACTAATGAGCTAGGCTAACCTGATTCTGCATGTGCTTTTGGACGCATACTGAATGCGTGCCACTAATGAGCTAGGCTAACCTGATTCTGCATGTGCTTTGGGACGCATAGTGAATGCGTGCCACTAATGAGCTAGGCTAAACTGAATCTGCATGCGCATTGGAACGCATAGTGAATGCGTGCCACTAATGAGCTAGGCTAAACTGAATCTGCATGCGCTTTGAAACGTGCAGTGAATGTGCGCCACTAATGAGCTAGGCTAACCTGATTCTGCATGTGTATTGGGATGCGTAGTGAATGTGCGCCACTAATGAGCTAGGCTAACCTGATTCTGCATGCGAATTGGGATGCGTAGTGTATGCGTGCCACTAATGAGCCAGGCTAACCTGATTCTGCATGTGCTTTGGGGCGCGCAGTGAATGCGTGCCACTAATGAGCCTGGCTAACCTGATTCTGCATGTGTATTGGGATGCGTAGTGACTGCACGCCACTAATGAGCTATGCTAACCTGATTCTGCATGCGCATTGGGACGCGTAGTGAATGCGTGCCACTAATGAGCCAAGCTAACCTGATTCTGCATGTGCTTTGGAACGCGCAGTGAATGCGTGCCACTAATGATCTAGGCTAACCTGATTCTGCATTTGCATTGGGACGCATAGTGAATGCGTGCCACTAATGAGCTAGGCTAACTTGATTCTGCATGTGCTTTGGGACGCGCAGTGAATGCGTGCCACTAATGAGCTAGGCTAACCTGATTCTGCATGTGCATTGGGACGCGTAGTGAATGCGTGCCACTAATGAGCTAGGCTAACTTGATTCTGCATGTGCATTGGGACGCGTAGTGAATGCGTGCCACTAATGAGCTAGGCTAACTTGATTCTGCATGTGCATTGGGACGCGTAGTGAATGCGTGCCACTAATGAGCTAAGCTAACCTGATTCTGCATGTGCTTTGGGACGCGCAGTGAATGCGTGCCACTAATGATCTAGGCTAACCTGATTCTGCATTTGCATTGGGACGCATAGTGAATGCGTGCCACTAATGAGCTAAGCTAACCTGATTCTGCATGCGCATTTGGACGCGTAGTGAATGCATGCCACTAATGAGCTAGGCTAACCTGATTCTGCATGCGCATTGGGACGCGTAGTGAATGCCTGCCACTAATGAGCTAGGCTAACCTGATTCTGCATGTGCATTGGGACGCGTAGTGAATGCGTGCCACTAATGAGCTAAGCTAACCTGATTCTGCATGTGCATTGGGATGCGTAGTGACTGCGTGCTACTAATGAGCTAGGCTAACCTGATTCTGCATGCGCATTGGGACGCGTAGGAATGCGTGCCACTAATGAGCTAAGCTAACCTGATTCTGCATTTGCATTGGGACGCGTAGTGAATGCGTGCCACTAATGAGCTAAGCTAACCTGATTCTGCATGTGCATTGGGATGCGTAGTGAATGCGTGCTACTAACGAGCTAGGCTAACCTGATTACGCATGCACATTGGGACGCATATTGAATGCATACCAATTTCTGAAATTAAATTAGTGCATTGCGTAGTTTGCGCATTCTCGCCCGTACATTATTGAGCAGAACCTGTCTGATTGTTTTAATAAAATGAATATTTTATTTAAAAATTGATAACATATTTGAATACAGAACGGTACAAAATACACAAATATACAAATACACTGAGGCTTAAGTGAAACACGGTGCTCTTAATATATATTCTTTTCTGTTCAGCTCTTCTGCCAATCAAGCAAGTGTTTACTAAATCGGCGTTCACTGGGTATGATAAGTTAAAGCTGAAGGGTCATTATCAAATTAAGAAATGTTTATAGTAATAAAACAGTCAGTGAATTAATTAATCAAGTGTGCAATTTGTTCAAGTAATCGTCCCCCATATTGTTTTAAATTAAAAGAGCTCGTCAAATCAAAGGCAGCTTTTCCATACCATGCGATTTGCTTCGCATTCGAACTTTCATTGAACCTTAACCTTGAACGGGTCACTTTCAAACCATCATGAGAATCGAAATTCATCATATTGAACTGACACAATCAACTTGAACAGGTAAAGGGAGGTAATTCATGCCAGAAATAAAAATTGGTCAGTTTTTTTGCATGAATTGCCTCCCTTTACTTTTAATTCATTAATTTTTCCTTTATTTGACATGTAATGGTATTTTCCTTGATTTTGGTAAACATTTCACTACAGCAAAACAGGACACATTATTTTATACCTTAGGGTCAAGGCTATCGATTTTCAAGAAATCAGCTTTTCCATACTCTGTGTAAAACTATGGTAATTTCATCTAAGGATCTTTGAACTATGGCAACACTGAGACTTGTTATCAGATCAGCATCAGCCATGTTCAATGCTCATATGAGAACAGGGCTTATAATACTCCTTAATGCCCAGTCATCGCAGATTTACAGTTACTTCAGTAAATGTGTTCTAATTATTATTATTATTATTATTATTATTATTATTATTATTATTATTCATGCCAAGCTTATTGTTATCATCGTTGTAATCATATGAATAGTATTGCTGTAGACATTATTGCTATACATATTGATGGCCTGGAATCATGGACTCGACAGACGACTATCAAACCAATAACTTCTGGATTCTTTAGGACGATCATATGCCGCAACCCGAGTATGCCTTTGGGAAACCTTTGGGTATCTAGGTTATAATGATGCTAGCTACACCGTTGACCAGTTTGCATCGAGCAGATCAATTTGCCAAGGCCGACAAGCAGTGACATTTACACACATATGTCTATGCAACTCAGTTGTGCCCACATTGTGGAGTCCGCTGACGGACTAGCAGGCAAATAACAACTGCCATTATAAACACCGCATGCAGCAGAAGAGCATGCTGTCACCAGCTCCGCTAATGGCATCTATCAAACCTGGTGAGATTGGCCGCTCTGAGCTAAGAAGGAAGATATCACGTGCACAAGCCTGGCTGCATAAAAAAGGAACCAGCCAGTGACAAGGCTGTCAACGTAAGAGGTTGCTGCACGCCAGATAGCGAGTAATACTTTTCCCAAACTATCTTCTGACTGCGGGAGCAACAGCATCGACATCCTCAATCCGTCGTCACCGTGAAATATATATATATATATATATATATATATATATATATATATATATATATATATATATATATATATATATATATATATATATATATATATATATATATATATAAACCCTTCTCTCATGTCATCAGCATTGCTTCATCACCATCGTCATGATCGTCCTTGTTAGTTGTCACCATCACGGTATTCAGCTTGTGCTATACACTTTGTCACCGTCATACCCCGTGATACCCCACATTATAGACTGTGTATATTCAATAACATAAAAATTTTAATAAACTGTTTATTATAATTTTTATGTTAGTGAATATACTTTGATATTATTCATCAACACTTCGCTGTTTCATCTCCTGAACAGCGTGAACTACAGAATGGACTGGAAACAGTTCTTAAATATTACAAATTAAATGCGTGTGGTGTTTGTCGTATTCGTCGTTCTCTATATGATACAGTGCTATGAGCTTTCTACCTATGCTTGACACTTTGCTGATTGTAGCACTGCACCGCGTCTTCCAGCGTAACCCCTCTTGTGTCGACAGCGCCTCAAAGCGTTCAAAACACTACTTGATATATCAATGAAACACTGATGGTCAATATTCTTTCAACATATTTTAATTTTAGAAGTCTATTTTTGTAAACATACCACTGCATTTCTTTCGCCGGCTTGACCATTAATTGGGTACTAGTAAAGATAATTAAAGTTTACTTAGCCAGTGTCTATATCTGCAGGCCGAGAGATTAAAAAAAAATGTACCGATAGAATGACCGAGCCAGTCATTCTAGTGGTAAATATAAAAGAAATTCTCTTCTCTACGCCTTTGAAATAGGCATGTCTAAAGACCAGTACACAGTTTTTATTGGTGGGTGTAAACATTAAAGGGTTAACTTGACACAAGAGGGATTAAACTGGATGTGAAAGACTGCTAATACACTAACAGTGTCTTCTGTGACTTTTTAGACTCATTTTGCGATATTTACTTATATTGTGTCAGCATATTTTAATCAGCTCTGTTGCTATGATTCTCCCGCTGATGTGAGCAGGCCATCAGCCTGTGCCTGCTATTACTTACCATACTGTTCTACTTGATAGCCCTCTCTCCCTGTTTTACAAGTGATCGATTTTAGAATTGTGTTTTAATATTGTCGCCTTCCAATTTGCATGCACATGATAATCTAAGGCCGCCGATCAGCTAAATTGTGTTCAAACCTCTCATCTCTTCTCAACCGTTATTGGCGGCTTCCCGCACCTTCATCCGCTATTAGGAACAGATCCACTAAGGCCCCACTTCACTCGGAATAACCCCGGAATAAACTGCCTGGACATACCGCCATGGTTAGATAGAACAACGAACCTTTCCAGTTGTAGCGATGTCCCACTCGTCTTTATCTAAGCTCCGCCCACACGTCGTCCGTGTTGGTATCGTCCGATCTCTGAACTCCCTGAATATCAATTTCCAGAAAACTTTACAGGTAAGCTGTTATATATTTTGAAACTAAATCGACTGGGTGCTGTTGTTGCATACAATTTGACATACAATCCGTAAAACATGTCGGACTACTACTTGTTAAAGGCACACTATTTCGAATCATTCCTGACGTCATGATTATGACGTCAGCATACACGGCACTTAGTTGATTATGACGTCATATGATGAATGGATGAACTTGACAGGTGAATTGTAATACCGCCCTTCTGCCAGAGACGCCATACGTTCACGTAGCAGCATCTTCAGGAACACTCATTTTAATTCCTATCATACATATCTTACGTAGAGCTGGTAAAACACATGAGAATCGTTTCTCGCTCGTCGCCCTGTTAGGCTGTTCTCAGACCAGCCCACTTGGGAACGCTGTAACTCCTTTTGACACGACTCTACTCATGTCCAACATTTCCAACTCTCAGACAAAAGGTTATGCCATCAACCTCATAGGACGCCCATGCCGTCCCCCGTACCTCGTCATACCACATTCTTAAGGCACGGTCGATAGGTCTTCGCCCAACTGAAGGATAACAAACAAGCTGTTAAGTTTATCCACACTCACTTCGCAGCTGTCTCGAGTAGACCCAATTTCACACTCACTAATGTGGGTATATGTAACTGTACATATAGTACAATTCGTATACCCCGGAATTCATAGTACCGCTAACTTCACATCACTGATTTCTGATCAGCTGGCAAAGACTGTGTCGCATCGGAGTCATCCGCCTGGAGGACCTCCAATGCACCCGTTTAGAACGTGGAACACGAGGAAAGGAGAAGCGCTGCTAACCACTATGGCGTCTCGTCAAGACAACTCGTACCTTGGAATTTAGATTTTCGGAATTCGGTGTTAAAAGTACACTCATTGATCCCAAACACACGCAATGCGTAGGTGAAGCTTAGCGAGAAATGGGTGCGGCATAGCTAGAAATTGGAAGAGCATAGCTAAAATGCGGGGGCATAGCTAGAAATGAGCGGGGCATGGCTAGAAAGCATCGGGAAATAGCTAGAAATGAGCTGGCATATCTCGAAATTGGTGCAGCACAGCTAGAAATGGGCTGGGGGCAGCTAGAAATGGGGGCGGCACATCTAGAAATGGGAGAAGCATAGCTAGAAATGAGCGGGACATAGCGAGAAATGGGCGGATCATAGCTGGAAATGAGCGAAGCATAGCTCGAAATGGGCGTGATTTAGTTAGACATGGGAGGTGCATAGCTAGAAATGCGCGGGGCATGGCTACAATGAACGGGGCATCGCTAGAACTGGGAGGGGAATGGCTAGAAATGGGCTAACCATAGCTAGAAATGGGCGGGGCACGGATAGAAATGGGCGGGACATGGCTAGAAATATATCCTCAAGTCACACACCACACTCTACTATCACGTGTGGATTTTATGATAGCGAAACGGAAAACATGCCACTAAAATGTAATAATGAGAATTACAAGTGAATTTATCATAAGATGCGTTGTACATAACCGGCTTACCTCCAGCTGTCATTATCTCCCTAAATTATTCATATTGATGCAAAGAGTGTTTGCTTGATCTGCACCGTGGTGGGCCGCTAATGACAGCATCATGAGTTTAGAAATGGATGTGATATTTGACCTTTCCTTAACACCATGAAAATGAAAGTTCGAATGCAAAGCTTATTTACAATTTAACCAATATTCAGATGCATGTTTTGACATTAATTTAACATTTGTCAATGCAGTAGATTTGAGGAATGTCCATTTGCAGGGCAAGAGCTATTTCTGAAAATGTATCAATGAAATGACTGGCCTGGCTATCGCGTCAGGCGGCCTTCTCGTGGCCTTCAAATAGGCATTCCTAGAGGCCAGTTTTGGCCGGCTTCATCCTGAAAGGGTTAAGATTCACGATATACAACGTGGTTAATGAAAAGGTCGCGTTGGTCATTGACTGCTGATGGTTAAAAGGACGTCGTGATGTAACACGTAGACGTTAGACAAGTCTATGTTGATGGAATGTGTTGTCCAAAAGCAGGTTTCTGATCCTCTGACGAAAACAAATTTGCACTTCTGCCCAACCGAATGAACCTTTCCAGTTGAAGCTATGGCCCGCCCCTCACTTGTTAAGCTCCACCCACACATCGCTCGTGTTGGAATTGATCGATTTCTGATCTCACTGACTTTCAATTTCCAAAACACTACACAGGTAAGCTATTAAATATGTTGAAACTAACTTGACTGGGTGCTATTGTTGCCTACGCCCATTCAAATTAGTTTCAAAATATTCAATATCATGTTTATTAAAGAGGTAAGACATACACTTCATACAGCCTGTCGGACTATTAACCACTAAAGTCAGCCTGTTTCGAATCAATGTTGACGTCATGATCATGATGTCAGCAAACACGTCACTTAATTGACTATGACGTAATATGATGGATGGATAAAATGTAAAGGTGAATGGTGATCATATAGACAGCAGTATATACGTCTATTTGCAAGGTGACCTCCACATCTGTAGCCATCCGAGCAGCTTGGTACCCCACCCCTCAGTTTATGAGGCATGCCCTTAGGATGCTTCTCCACTCGCTGACAGAAATCATGGAAGTATCTGTTAATGTATCCATTGCGCGGAGATTTAGTTAACAATTGCTTGATTGGCAGAAGAGCCTAACAGAAAGAAACATACATTATGATCACATGATTTCATGAGTGTAGCCTAATCCTCAGTGTATTTGTGTATTTTGCACCCGTTCTATGGTCAAATATTTGATCAATTTATAAATAAAATATACATTTTATTAAAACAATCAGATGGGTTCTGCTCAATAATGTAAACGCGATACTGCACGAACTACGTAATGCGATAATTTCCTTTCAGAACTAGTATTGTTATTTCAAAGGCGAGGTTACATCATATATCATAGCTGATATGTCACAATATCAATAACTAGCAAACACACAGAGAGGGGGTAGAGGGGTGGGGAGATGCCAGGTTTATTTCCACATTTCCATATGTCCCTACCTTCTATGAACATAGGCTGTTGTGGCGGTCGGTGGTGGTGGTTGTGGTGGTGGTGGTGGTGGTGGATGTCGTGGTGATCGGTATGGTAGTACTGGGTGGTGGTGGGGGTGTTTGTGCGGATGGTGATGCTTGCACTAGTGGTGGTGTGTGCTATCGTAGGTGTTGTTTTGGCTCTGGTGCCGGTTGAAATTGTTATTGTGGTGATGGTGGTTCTGAGTCCCTTTGTACTGGTCGTAGCCGTTACTGTACGCGGTTATGAGGTTGTTGGCAGACACGGGTGGTGTGTGCATAACAAGGGATGGGGTATAGCAGTTGCTTATTAGTCCCTCTGAATAAACAACAATATAATTTATTTTTCGAAAACCATGCATAGTATAGGAAGAGAGAGAGAGAGAGAGAGAGAGAGAGAGAGAGAGAGAGAGAGAGAGAGAGAGAGAGAGAGAGAGAGCTTACACATGTATATCAAATTTTGAATGAATAGGTATCCTGCATGAGATATAACGCAATTATAAACACACGCATTTCATTTTGTGCCCTCAGTTGTGAGTTCTCTGTATTTAATTTTGAACAACTTTTGCTATTGGGCGCTCGCTAGAAGTGTTACGCACGAGGCTTCAACAAGTGAATTGGACGGATTTAGGCAGCTTTTCCATACCACGCGAGTTGCCGCACACGGCTAACCGCCTAGCTGCTAAAAAGGTTTAATTTAAAAAAGTGAAAATCAGTTAAAGACGACCAAGAATTGCCAAAAAATTATGAACAACGGTCAAAACGAATTACAATTGGAAGAAAGGACCAAAAACGACAGAAATGGTAAAAATGTGTCAAAATCAGTCAAAAAGGACCAAAGCGGTAAGAAGCAAAAAAATTTAACAAAAACAGGAAAGAATTGTCAAAATCGGTCAAAAAGGTCTGAAATTGTCGAAAATAATAAGAAATGTACAAAAACACAAAAAGTAGTCAAAGTGATAAAAACAACAAATCATGGTAAAACGGAAAAAATGGTCTAAAACAGCAGAAAAGTGATGAAATTAGTCAAAAAGGACCAAGAATTGTCAAAAATGATGAAAAATGGTCCAAAAAGCATCAAAAATGGAAAATATTACTAAAAATGACAGAAAGGGAAATTATTGTCAAAATCGGTCAGAAATGGACCAAACCGGTAAAAAAGTATAAAGAAATTACCAAAATGGTAAAAAATGCAAAAATTGGTGAAAAAGGAACAAAATAGTAAAATTAAAAAAAGATCCAAAAAAACAAAAACGGTAAAAATTATCAAACACGAATAAAAACCGTCAGAAATAATAAAAAAGATAGAAAACGAAAAAATTGTCAAAAACAGCAAAAAATGGTGAAAATCAGTCAAACAATTGTCAAATTATCAAAAAGCATTAGAAATGGAAGAAATGCCCAAAAATGACAGAAATGGCAAAAATTGGTCCAAATCGGTAAAAAAAGTCCAAAATTGGCAAAAAAAAGAACAAAGAAATGGACAAAAATACTAAAAAGTAGTCAAAGTGATAAAAACGACAAAAAATTATCAGAAATGGCCGAAATCGATCAGAAACTGTTAAAATTTGTCAAAAACCTCCAAAATTAGCAAATAATAATAATAAATGGACAAAAACATAAAAAGTAGTAGAAATTTATCAAAAACGTTGAAACTGATAAAAACAATGGCCAAGATCGGTTAAAATTAGAAAAAATGGTCAAGATCCGTAAAAAATTACCAAAAATGGTGTAAAATGATAACACAATTATCAAGAAGCATAAAGAATGGTACAAAAACCACCAACAACAATCATAATTGTCAGAAACGATAAAGAAGTTGTCAACATTGGTAAGAAAGTCCGATAAGGGCAACAAATACTAATTCATCAGTAAATGTGTTAACCAAGATTTTCAATTTAGCATTAAAATGGTTAATAGAACAATTCAGCAGTAACATGGTTGATTGAGACTTGTAATTCAGCAGTATATATGTTAATTGATACTTGTAATTCAGCAGTATATATGTTAATTGATACTTGTAATTCAGCAGTGAAAGGGCTAATTAAAACTTGTAATTCAGAAGTAAAAGGGTTAATTGCGTCCTGCAATTCATCTGTAAAAGGTTTAATTTAGCAATGTGATTCAGCAGTAAAAGGGTTAATTTAGCCTTGTGATTCAACAGTAAAATGTTTTTGACACTTGTTATTCAGCAGTAAACGGGTTAATTGACACTTGTTATTCAGCAGTAAAAGGGTTAATAGGGGCTTGTAATTCAATGAGTGGTCATTCAGCAGTAAATGGGTTAATGTGACTGACTTATGCCAACGGATTAATGGAAGTATCCTTATAATTCAGGAGTAAAATGGTTAATTCTGATGCTTAATCATAATCATGTAGTTCTTGGTAGTATCAAGATGACCGACAGTCATTGACAGTTAGAAGGCAATTACAACTTCCAGCTAGAAATTAATTCTGTGTAAAGGTACTCGCCCAATTTTCACGATGTTAAACACGATATATAACGACATCGCCTAAAATCTCTTGTAATATCGTCCTTAGCACGCGATAAGCTCGACATACATCGTAACGCATCCTGAACAGGTCGTGCTTGTTTGAGGTCAGCCGAAAGTTTTTGAACATGTTCTAAATTTTTGCCATCATCATGTGTCATCATCATGTGCACGTGTTGTGTTCGTGAAACATCGTGTTGAGTACGTGTTGTTCATGCTGTGCACGCGATAAGCTCGCCAAGGATTTTTGGTACGTGGATAGTAGAAGGTAATCACGATGTACACGATCAGTAGGAGCTTAACACGAGCTTAACACGAGCTTAACACGTCTTTACCTGGACCTCACTACAAGTTTAATACGAGCATAGTACATGCTTCACTCGACGTAGTTATCACTTGCTTTTCACGTGCTCAGCACAATCGCGCGGATTTGACCATCTGTTTCACACGTGCTACAGCCCCCCCCCCCCACCCCCAGTCTGCAGCAAGTTATCATTGATTTGTGTTGGAAGAACTATGCCACCTAAGAAAATGGGACGAGGAAGGACCCTGGGGGTCAGACAGCTCAGGAGTAGCCCCAGAAAGAGGTCACAGTGGGAGGAACAGGCATCCGAGCAAGGTGGCAGCTGTAACGACCGTGATTACTTTAGTTCTGTAGTGCAGGTCAACAGTGAGCTGCCGGTCTGAGATGTTGCTGCCAGTGTAATGATTTGTGACCTCAACTGCAAGCTTCTATTGGGCCGGTTCTGCAGAGAATGCACTTACAACGCATCGAGAACGTATACATCGTGTTAAGGTCATAGAGATCCTACTAAGCTTGTACGAAGGTCGTATTAAGGTCGTTTAACGGTCGTGCTGTCTCGTAGTAAACACTGTTGCCTTCGTACACAGTTCGTATCATATTATTGGTGAATTCGTGCTTTACTCGTAGCACATTGTAGCACATTTCCCGATGTACAAGATTTTGTTGGCGATTACAATCAGTCAGAGCTCGTTACATATCGCGTTTAACATAGTGAAAGTGGGCGAGCACCTTAATATATACGCTTGCAACCACCAAGTAATTATCAAGTTGTCATCATAAATTTACTCGATGGCGAAGACTGTAACATATCTGACCTCTCTATTAAGGAGCATATTTGCTATATGTTATGCTGTAATTTGGTGCGCTCATATCTCAGCTATTTATGGACGGATCGCCTTGATTCTTTCAAACCCCCATCTGTGCGAATCGCTGCACATGGTGAACTACATTTACAAAACGCTGACCTTGTGGTGCTGAAGAAGAAGTCGGTGGAAAAGGAATAATAATAGTGAATAATAACAAGAATCGGTACAATTTCTAACGGGTTCCAAGCGGAGTTGCTTGGAACCCTAATAATATCATTTTAAATAGTAAATCCCTCAGACCTGTAAAAAAGCAATTATACTTTTGTAATCCCCGTATGCCACATAGTGACTTGGGAGTACCTCAATAAATGTGAACCGTGAACCTACTAGCCGTATCGTGATGATGATGACGAGTGAGTGTTGTCTGCGGCTTAAAGGAGTGAACATTTCTTACAGCTACAATGCTTTTTCTTCAGCCTTCTCCAGTGTGCCTTGTCAGTTTCTAACATCCTAAGCGACGTTAGGTTCCTTTCCATCTTTACTGGTCTTAGATTAAGTGTTTGATGTTTGTTCGCAAGCCATTTAACAAGTTGGTGCTATGATGTGCCCGCTACTTGTTGGCACCTACACGATTCTCCAATACTTTCAGTATGGTTGTATTATCTGAAATTTCTCCCTGACTATCAATTTCCAGAAAGCTATACACGTAAGCTGTTGAATATTTTGAAACTTATACTGCCTATGTTTTACAACATTCAACAGCATCTTTTTAATTAGTAAACACATACAATTCGTACAACAACACTTATCCCGTCACCAGTTATGCTTTCATGACGTACTTATTTACGTCATTGATTATGACATCATGGAGAGGGCCATTGACCATTCCTGTTGCTATCCTCACAGAGAGTGCAACTGCGCTGCACGGTTTGCAACCGATGTGACTGAGAGTAGGCTGTGTGGCTAGTGATGACTTCTAAGATAATAGTTCGATGCTACAAGGTGTGATACACTTCAGGATAACTGGTCTGTAAACAGACGCCATCCTTTGTTCACCAGGCACTGAATTCATGTTAAGGGAGTGCTTGGCCGCATTGGCATGGCAATTGCACTGTATGCACTACCCTACAATGTATGGCGGATTACCACCGTTAAAAGCTGCTGCAATAAACTTCATTAATCGATGCAACATTTCGCGTTTTCGTCGATACTTTAAATATTACATCAGCACTTTCATAGGCCCACCATTATCCGCGCTCGCGCCATCAATCTATAAATCTTATGTAATACAGTTTATGATGATTTCTTTATTGTGACCACAAAGTTTCCCATCAAGTAATTTTTATTCTCTCAGGCTACAACTGTAGCGTATGAGGTGTGCTGCAGATGTATACATTTGGCGTAGAGATATGTATGTACAGTATTATACTTGATATAAATATACGCAATACATTGTATAACCATTATTTTATCAACAATATATCATCATCATCATCATCATCATCATCACCCAGTAGCGACAAAATTGGCAATGATCTCAAACAAGCAACATCGCACTAGTAGTAGTAGTAGTAGTAGTAGTAGTAGTAGTAGTAGTAGTAGTAGTAGTAGTAATAATAGTAATAGTAGTAGCAGTGGTAGCAGTAGTAGTAGTAGTAGTAGTAGTAGTAGTAGTAGTAGTAGTAGTAGTAGTAGTAGTAGAAGTAGTGGTAGTAGCAGTAGTAGCAGTAGTGGGAACTAGTAGCAACATAATTAGCAGCAGTGAAGGTAGCAGCAGTAGTAGTGGCAGAAACAGCGGCAACAGTAGCAGTAGTAGTGGAAATGCAAATGTCGTTGACGTCGTTGTTGTCGTATTTTGATTAATTGCTATTTTATGTGCTAGCTTCCTTTTACTTGATTATTTGTTCAGCACTGAACAATTACCTGGTCGTTTTCTTTGAATGTAATACATATTTACATAATCTGTTTATAATGTATTTGTTTTATAGTGTGGGCAGTTTAACGCTAGTCTTCATCACTTGCTCTTGTTCATGTGTCAACTTAACCATTTAATGATCAAACCGTTAAACACCGACCTTTGTCGTGGTCGTGAGTAATGTTCATTTGCAGGCTAGGAGAAACTTATTTTTGGACTTGCGACTGGAATGGGTGGATAGATAATCGAGCCATTCCTTCCAGTGCAAAATTTCAAAATTATTGAATGCTCTGCAAATGAATATCCATAAGAGAACTCCATAGAAGTAGTACTAGTAGCAGTAGATACAGACTTTTAGCCGACTTGACATTTGAAGGGTTAAGCTGGCATAAGGGGTTAAAGTATGTCTCTAGATATAACGAAACGAAGTAAATCCTAGCATATGATGATTTCATTATACATTCATATATATTAATGTTATTTTTTTAAGTTGTGAAATTGAACTGAAAAGCGACACGAGTCCGTAATTCAACTTCACGACTAAAAATTGTATTAATTTTTTTACGGAATAATTTCACCATATGTTAAGATTTATTTCATGTTCTTACATTGAACTACACGGGTTAAGCGTCTCCAAATACACAATTTCAATATTGTTTTCAAGCACTTTGGTGTGAATGTGCACCCTTAATGTTATTTGCGAATTTGCCATACTGTAGTAATACAATCTTGGCAAACACTTCTGAGCGGAAAAGAAAACGACACTTTATACAGATATGTTCGCAGATTACTCACAAAATGTAACTCAATATAGGTGGTTAATTAAAATCAAAAATAGTTTAGACGACACCGGGTATAGCTATCTCCGGGCACATCAAACTGCACACAATATAAACATGACGACAAAAACATCAAACAAGTTCTCAAGGACCAATATATCCAACGATGGGAAGGACAAATGTCAAACTCATGGAAAGGGAAAACATATCACGCATTCAAAACACAGTTCGATCTACAATATTATCTACGCCATCTAAACGATTACCAGAGAATTACGTGTACCCATTTCCGAACAACAAACCACCACTTACCGATCGAAACAGGGCATTGGGGACAGGATAACAGAGACCAAAGAATCTGTAAATTATGCCAACAGAATGAAATCGGAGATGAATACCATTACTTATTCACCTGCGATTATTTTTTAAAAGAAAGAGCAGACATCTTGCCTAAATCAAGCAACGCACATCCAAACTAAGGTAAGTTCCATAAGCTATTCTCTACGCAGAACATAAAATTGCTAGTAAAACTATCTAGATTTATCAAGATGATTACACATCAATTCCCTGTTCGTAGGAAGACAACGAATTAAAATGCACAATGGCGACGATGACAGACCACATCACCAAAGCTAAATGTTAGCGACAACGATGACAACAGTGGTTTAGACTAGGAACAGCAACGATAGTATGCGACAATAACGACGAAGACGACGAGGATGGCAAAGACGGCGACGATAGCAGCAACACCAACAATGACAACACCAACGATACAAAGGGTTGACCACGACGACTACTAAATGCATATCAACAACATGAGCAACACCAACAAGAACACCAGCAACAAGAACATCAACAACACCACAAGATCAACAATAACAACATCTACAACAACATCAACAACAGCAACAACTACTACTACAATATCAACTACTACTGCAATAACAGCAGCTCCAACAAAAAAACCGACAACTGCAACGAATACGACAACGACAAACAACACGAACAACAACAACAACAACAACAACAACAACAACAGCAACAACAACACTAACAACAACAACAACAACAACAACAACAACAACAACAACGACAACAACAACAACAAAACCACCACCACCACCACCGCCAACAACAACAACAACAACATCAGCAGAAGTAGCAGCAACAACAACCAAAACAACAACAACAACAACAACAACAACAACAACAGCAAGAGCTACAACAACAACAGCAATATCGAAACATCTATATGTGTATATTGTATTCGACAAGAAAAATGTTAGATATAATGTATACTTGCTACTACTCCATGTAACTACTACGTATATATCCCCCATATACCATGGAACGTGGTCTGGGGTGTAAATAAATCATTTCATTTCATTTCATTTCATTGTAGTGATTATGGACTGGTACAAATCTATCTCAATATAATTAATACATACCTTGTCATGCATGCAGCTGTTACAGAGTTATCATCTGGTTAGTAGCTCAGTTTCTCGGCGATGACGTCACTCGGCAATCATCGGCTATGGCCATTGGTGTGCCGACAATGCATTATGTCTCGGCACCAGCCTCTCCCCCGTTATACGGGTTGTCTAGACTCAATGGACCTTTCCGGTTTTAGCTATGCCCCGCCCGTCTCTAGCTAAGCTCCACCCACACCTCGCTCGTGTTGGGATCGATCTCTGAACACCCTGACCATCAATTTCCAAAAAACTACACAGGTAAGCTGTTGAATATTTTGGAACTAATTTGACTGGGTGCTGTTGGTACCTAAGGCAGCAATAGCGCCCAGTCAAATTAGTTTCAAAATATTCAACGTCATGTTTATTAAAAAGTAAAGAATTACAAAAACATACAATTCATACAGCGTGTCGGACCATTTGAGATTTGATGACGGTCTATATGGGACTCTTTGTGGCGTAATGCTTGTGACGTCATCATACACGTGCTGAGCTTATTATGACGTAATACGAGGTCAGATGATGAATGGATACTCTGAAAAGGTGAATTGCGCCGAATAAATTATTAAACGCGTCTCTTTATATAGATTGTCTCGAACATACTAAATATGAATGGCATCCAGGTGAACAAGAGTTACAATGGTTTTCTGTCATTTCAGTTTCAAAATATGCAACAGCTTCACATAAATAATCTTTCATTTGATTTGATTTGAAGGGTTACCTCTACCTATTCTATAGTTAAACGAGGTTCCTTATAACATGGAGAGATCTTCATGTGAAAGAATAAATTGGAAATATAATACTCTGAATTTACGAAAATGGGTGATTACATATGTTTTGCATTTTTTCACCTTGGAGACCATATGTTTGAAAGGAAACGCTGCAAGACTATATGCCATTTCCCATTCCAATCGTCGCAGCACATGCACATGCACACTGTATGCGAGGTAGACTATTACTCCTACATGCGAGAACGCACCATACGGTCCACACACGCAGCCACCACCACCACCACCACCCCCACCCCAGAATCAAATAATAGCCGGGTTGACAGTTTCTTCTGAATAAAACCTAAGTATTTTTCAAATGTTTGAAAGTTGTGTAAACTGTGTGTTTAGACCTTTCAAAGCGCCAATATTTATATTGTAATCCTATTTAGTCAATCAATTTACTACACCCAGATCACAGCACAGTGGTAAATGGGGAGACCTGGTTACACTCTTCCCATTTGGCAGTGTGCTTTTATATTACATTATTGTTATTATTATTATTATTATTATTATTATTATTATTATTATTATTAATTATTATTTTTATTACTATTATTATTATTATTATTATTATTATTATTATTATTATTATTATTATTATTATTATTATTATTATTGTTATTATTATTATTATAGTGGTATGGGTATCGGTAGTAGTAGTAGTAGTAGTAGTAGTAGCAGTAGTAGTAGTAGTTGGAGCAGTAGTAGTAGTAGTAGTAGTAGTAGTAGTAGTAGTGGTAGTAGCAGTAGTAGTAGTAGTAGTAGTAGTAGTAGTAGTAGTAGTAGTAGTAGTAGTAGTAGTAGTAGTAGTAGTAGTAGTAGTAGTAGTAGCAGTAGTAGTAGTAGTAGTAGTAGTAGTAGTAGTAGTAGTAGTAGTAGTAGTGGTAGTGGTAGTAGTAGTAGTAGTAGTAGTAGTAGTAGTAGTAGTAGTAGTAGTAGCAGCAGTAGTAGTAGTAGTAGTAGTAGTAGTGGTAGTAGTAGTAGTAGTAGTAGTAGTAGTAGTAGTAGTAGTAGTAGTAGTAGTAGTAGTAGTAGTAGTAGTAGTAGTAGTAGTAGTAGTAGTAGTAGTAGTAGTAGTAGTAGTCGTAGTAGTAGTAGTAGTAGTAGTAGTAGTAGTAGTAGTAGTAGTAGTAGTAGTAGTAGTAGTAGTAGTAGTAGTAGTAGTAGTAGTAGTAGTAGTAGTAGTAGTAGTCGTAGTAGTAGTAGTAGTAGTAGTAGTAGTAGTAGTAGTAGTAGTAGTAGTAGTAGTAGTAGTAGTAGTAGTAGTAGTAGTAGTAGTAGTAGTAGTAGTAGTAGTAGTAGTAGTAGTAGTAGTAGTAGTTGTAGTAGTAGTAGTCGTTGCAGTGGTAAATTAAAAA